>MU227944.1:126464-166657 GCA_018584345.1 Thuja plicata | reverse complement strand
TGCCCTTTTGGTGATCTCTCCATCCACCTTCTTCCAAGCCTATTCCAAATTCAAGAACCCATTCAAGACTTGGTGTTGGAGATCTACAAGCAAGAGATTGAAGACATCCTACCTTTCTACATTCCACTTTTTGAAGCATACTTGTGGATCCACGGATTTGAATTTGCCACAAGGAATTTTACGAGCAAGGTGAATTTGAGCATTTGCTTTGTCTATTTCTGCAATTTCAATTACATATATTTGAGGTTAATTCCAAAACTGGGGTTTGACCAAGGCAAACCCCTCCCCCACAATAAACAATCCTCTTTTTCTTGTAGGTACAGGTTTAGAAGAGAAGATTTGAGACCAGATTTGGATACCCTTTTCAGCTTTCTTTCAGACGACGCGAACAGATTCTCTGTCAGACCTGTGTAGGTTAGGGTCAACATTTTTGGGTCAGGGTTGACATTTGTGGGTCAAGGTCAACCTTTTTCATAAGATGACATCAAATTGGGAAAATATTTCTGGGTTTTGTTCATCTCTGCATTCTAGTTTGGGATCATCTGTTAGTTTTTCCAGAAACAGTCTACATACCTCAAAAAACAACATTCTTTGATCTGCAATTTTGTAAGGTTGGTTCTTCTTCATATCCTTTTCAATTACTATAATTAAACATATTCATTAAATCAGTTAATAGAATTTAAGATCCCCTTCTTTGTTCTCTTTTCCAAATAGTTGATTCAGTTGTGCATTAGCCCTTCTTTTGGGTTGATCATTTTGGATCTTCCATTTGTGCATTTGAGGATAGAAAAAGAGCATCTTATCCTCCTTAATCAAAATTACAATACACAATCAATACAATTCAATTAAGTGTAAAGTAGGGTTAAGGAAATCAACACACTTTAGTCAAATAATAATAATTAACAAGCAAACCCCTTTATCCTCTTCCTACACTTTACATTTTGATGCTTCGATCCTTTTTATCATAATAATTAAGTGCGAAAAACTAAATTTGGCCTTAGGATCTCTTTCTTATCTCATTATGCAAATCTTACTTAAGAAATCCTGTATGAGCCAAATTTAAACATCACATTTTGGTGAACCCGCGATAGAAAACTCTTTATTTTTGGTGTTAGATTTACATTGTTTATGCTAGATCTTGCATGTTCTTAAATTCAATAAATCAAAATTTTGTGTTAGTTCATTTGCATTGTATTGGTGTATGAGCTTTACCACATCTAGCCCTACTTATAGTATCCCAGTTAGAAGAAGCCGTAGACTTATGGGTTCCTTTGATCCTGAGTCTTCCTCTCCTTTCCTTAGGATCCCGGATGACAATTTGATAACTCACGATTCCAATCCTTCTATGGAGCATAACTCTTCTCACTCATCTCATGATGAAGATGACGCTTTAAGAGTTCCTCTTGAACAAGTGCAAAACCTTTCAACCAAACTTGATAAAATGGGTAATTGGCTTATCCAAGAAAACCATAATCAAGATTTTATCCAAGCTATAGAGGCTCTTAAGAAAGTTCTCCATGATAATGATCAAGGTATTAATTTCTTGCGTAGTATTACTCATCTTGTGAATTTGAATGTTAAACCTTTAGCTCAAGAGGCTCAAGAGTTAGGATTCACACCTATTTTCACTAGTGTAGGACCTTCTTCTGTTCCTCTACCTAGTATTCCTACTTACACTCCTCTTTTGATAACAACTTCTCTCCCAAGTGCACCTATCCCTATGAGTGCTCCACTGGTATCTTTACCTACCTCACAACCTTCATATCATAGTGTGCCTTTTAATTATACTAATCCTCTTCCAATTGTGGTTCCTAATGTTCCACCGGTTATGTCTTCCATTCCTGCTACTTCTTACACTTTTCCTAGTGTTCCTAATATTGTTATGCCACCTGTTTCCTCTAATGATTCTACAATTATTAGTTTGGCTCAAACTGTGTCATCTTTACAACAAAAACTTGCATCTTTAACTCAATCCAAATTTAGCATTCCTACATGTGATATGGGTAGTCCTTTATCCCTAGATATCATTCGTGCTACTGTCCCTTAGCAAGCCGATATGCCTCGTCTTGAGAATTATAATGGTAAAGGTGATCCTGTTACTCATGTTAAAACATTTCAAATCCTTTGTAGTGATTATGCTCACGACCATAGGATTTTAGCTAAATTGTTTGCTAGAACCTTTCAAGATAAGGCTTTACAATGGTATTGTTCCTTACCTCCCTATTCCATTGATTTTTTTCCAAAAATTTCTAATTCCTTCATTCAAAAATTTCAAAATAACATTGGACCATAAGTGTCCTTATCTGATTTAATGCATTGTAAACAAAAAATTAAGAAAAAATTGACTAATTTTATTGGTAGTTTTAAGCATTTGTATGCTCAGATTTATTATTCTATTCCTAATATTGATATTCAACATATGTTTATTTCAAATTTACAAAAAGATGTTAGAGATAAGATTCTTCTTACTGAATTTACCTCCTTTCAACAATTATGTGTAGCACTTCACCATTATCAATTACAAGTGAGTCAGTTTGAGAGCAACACTCCAATGGATCCTATTCCAATTAATAAGGGTGACAATGCTCCTAATCCTAATAAGTTTCAGAAACCTAACAACTATTTCAAGATTAATAAATAGATGAATGCGGTTGCTGATCAAGTTGCGGCTATATCGAATAGTGCTTCTACATCCACTACTTTTCGTATGAATCGTATGTTTACTCCTCTCTCTGAAACTTTGCATTCTATAATGAGTAGGTTGTTAAGTGCTAGTATGACTACCTTGCCTCCTATTTTACCTCTCCTTCCTACCATAATAGCTTTAAAATCCTTTGATTGTAAATCTTTCTGCCAATACCATTGCCAGAATGGCGATGACACTGAAAATGTTACTCTCTAAAGCATAAGATTCAAGACTTGATTGATTGTACAGCTTTGTCTGTTGATAATTTTGATGGTAATGGGAATAAATCTATTTCTCCTCCTAATCAAAACCTTCAAATCTACACCAATCCTTTACCTATACATGATACTAATACTATAGCTCAACCATCTTATATAGACATTATTTATGATTCAAAGATGGATGATCTTAATAACATTCTTAATCATGTGGAGAGTGATGTGCCATCTAAAATTATTGTTCAAGATCCTTCACCTCCACTTCAACTTCCAATTCCACCTAAAAATAAAAAAAAAACTAAGGATAAGTGACCTAGGGAACTTTTAATTACCTTTGATGATTCTGAAACAATTAAGGCTCCTGATGGTCCCCTTTATATCTATGCTAGGATTGCTAAGGTACCTATTCGTGGTTGTCTAGTTGATCCCACATCTTTAATAAATGTTATTACTGAGGAAAATATTTTTATGAAAGGCTTACAACATGATTTTTATGACTCATCTGATGCATGGATCCAAACTTGTAATGTCTTTCTTTATCCTGCACTTGGTTCTATTAACTTACCTGTTGAACTTTGTGGTAAAGTTATAGATACTACCTTCATCATTATTCCTACTTCAGATCAATTCCAAATCAAATTTGGTTTACCTTGGATAACTGCTATGCATGCTATCGCTTCTCCCATTCATAAATGTCTTAAGTTCATTCATAATGGAGAAGTCAAAATGATTAATCATAGTTTGTTTCAACCTTCTAGGCCTAGAGATTGTGCTACTCTCAATTTTCTTTGGCCTTCATTACTTAACTCATGTCCTCCTTTCCCTGATCATCTCTTTTGATCATATCAAGCTTACAAACATCGCAAAATTGATGAGTAAAGTATGCCTCAGATTGATTCCAATGGTGGTCTTTTGCCTACTCCTTCAATACCTCCTTTATCCATTGCTGCTAATAAAATTGATCAAAATTCTACTCTTCCATTACAACCCATTGAGAATCCTCCTATAGAACTTGTGAAGGAACCTGTTATCATTCCTCCTAGTTCTCAACATGTGCCAAACAAAGTTAAACATAACAAATTTGCTAATGAATGTCGTAAGAAGCATAGAGCTAATGCTAGAGCCTGTGCTTATATGATACAAAAATCATTACCTACCTTTGATCAACCTATGCCTGATGCATTGGATGTTAATATTCCTGATGTTAAGATGAATGAGTATGATGATCCTATTCACATCTTGGATCCCATTTCAATCAACCTAGATGGGGAGGACACTCTCGATGATCCTATTGATCTTAGTGTTAAATATGAGACCATTGATCTGGATAATGAATTACCTAATATGCTTTCAACTCAATTAACAATTACACCTAGTAATGAGCATTGTGATTCTCAAGAGGATCCTTGTTTGGAACTAACTATCATTCCTACTATATCAGATATAGTCCCTCTTGCGAGTTTCCCACCTACCCTAAATAACATAAACCAAGATGGGGAGGGTTGACAACATGCTTGGTTGGCTCATCCTTTATGGTAGCCCTTCTTTTGTTTATATGTTGTATTGTGCTTCCCCTATAATGTGTTTTTCTAAATGTTTGTTAGATTCTTTTATATGACCCTTGTTATTCTGTTGGTGCAAGGTGATAAAGGAATCAAATCTGTTGTTCACTTCTTCTACGTGTATCTTCATTCTTCTATATGTTGTTTCATATTATGTTGTACTTGTACTATTGTTTGCAACTATTTTCCTTGTAAAATTTTCTTCGATCTGTGACATGGTAGTACTAATTCTTTTTGGTCTCCATGGTGTGGTCCAAAATGATTCCTCTTCGTAATTCTTAAGTTTCTTTCCTCCTTTGTGATTGTAGTTCTACTTTCTTTGGGGAATGATGTCAATTCATTTGCAATAATATTATATTTCTATGTACATGTTATCTTATGATCATACTGACCCCACATTAGGTAGATCCCTCTTGTGTTCTTATGTATGTTTTTGTTTTATTTCCCTTGATTTGTCTTCCTTTGGGGGCATCTCATAGTGGAAACGTAATTCATAGAGTTGTTGATGTTTTCATTAAAACCATTTCTCCTATTAAAGTGTTAGCAATGGCTTTAACATGGGGGCATACACTCTACTCACCTTTTGCACACACGCACATTCAAAATAGTTTTCAAGATTTAAAACTTTTCCCTTTATGGATTAAAAGAAACTAATCCTTAAAGCATGGTCATTTTTACTTTTTTTTTAGGATCTCTTGATCCTTCCAGTTTAAATTTACACAGATCTCTTGATCCTGCTAGTTTTCAATTTATAATGTTTTGATCCCTTTAAGAATAGATCTCCTTGATGGGTTGACTAGTGAGTAGCCACATTCACTAGGCAGTTCAACTCCATCTTTCCAGCTACGCTTTTTGTGTGGTTCACAATAAGACATAAGTTCTCATTGGGAAAGTTAATCACACCCTTTCTCTCTCCTTAAATAAGTGATGTATCTCTTATCATGATCTTAGGGTTGATAAAGACTTAAGTCCCTTGGGGGCTTGAGGGTTTCTTTATCCCTTTTGGTTCAAATAAGATTGTCTGTTCTTTATGTTCTCCTTTACCAAGAGTTTGTGTTGAGCTCATACTCTTGCTAAAGTGGGGGCTAAATGTATAGTCAGAAAATGGAAGTACTTCTATTGTAGACTTGTTTAGCCTTCTGAGTGAGTGGTTTTGGGTCATGACAAGTGCCTTGAATGGGTTCCTGATATTGACATGGCTTCCCCCCTATTCTGTCCTTCTTTCCACTCCTGTTTAGCCTGATTTCTACATTCTGAACTACAGACTGGTGATTCTGGGCTTCAAGGTTAGGGTTGACCTTTTAGGTCTAGGTCAACCTCGACCTTGACCTAGGTCAAGGTTGACCTCGACCTTGACCTAGGGTTCAGATCCTGGGGTCTCACAGTTTTCAGAGGTTGGTCTTTGCAAAAGTGTTTTCCCACTTTCGGGTCGGCTGTTTCGGGTTCTGAAGCATTGATTCCTAAATTATATTTAAAATAGGTCCTCTCCTATGGGTAAAGGCTTTAATGGGAATTTAATTATCCTATGTCGGCCTCCTTAGAAGATTGTGCCCTAGTTTCATATAAAAGGGAGCCTTCTCCTCTCATTTTCTCTAAGAAGTGTCCTAAGCACAATTAAGCAATTGAGGAGCATTATCAAGAGCAATTCAAGCAATCTAAGGAGAAATATTTGAAGCAAGAATTCATCCATTCAAGCTCCTATTTTCATGAAGGAGATCCATTGGAGGCCATTGAAGGATTCAAGCTACATAGTGCCCTTTTGGTGATCTCTCCATCCACCTTCTTCCAAGCCTATTCCAAATTCAAGAACCCATTCAAGACTTGGTGTTGGAGATCTACAAGCAAGAGATTGAAGACATCCTACCTTTCTAAATTCCAAATTTTGAAGCATACTTGTGGATCCACAGATTCGAATCCGCCACAAGGACTTTTACAAGCAAGGTGAATTTGAGCATTTTCTTTGTATATTTCTACAATTTCAATTACATATATTTGAGATTAATTCCAAAACTGGGGTTTGACCAAGGTAAACCCCTCCCCCACAACAAACAATCCTCTTTTTCTTGTAGGTACAAGTTTAAAATAGCAGATTTGAGACCAGATCTGGATACCCTTTTTGGCTTTCTTTTGGACGGTGTGAACAGATTCTCTATTAGACCTATGCAGGTCAGGGTTGACATTATTGGGTTAGGGTTGACATTTGTGGGTCAAGGTCGACCTTTTTCATAAGACGACATCAGATCGGGAAAATATTTTTGGGTTTTGTTTGTCTCTATGTTCCAGTTCAGGATCATCTGTCAATTTTTCCAAAAATAGTCTATAGACCTCAAATAATAGCATTATTTGATCTACAATTTTGTAATGTTAGTTCTTCTTCCTATCCTTTTCAATTACTATAATTAAACTTATTTATTTAAGCAATTAACAAAATTTAAGATCCCCTTCTTTGTTCTCTTTTCCAAATAGTTGATTCATTTGTGCATTAGCCCTTCTTTTGGGTTGATCAACTTGGGTCTTCCATTTGTGCATTTAAGGATATAAAAAGAGCATCTTATCTTCTCCTTAATCACAATTGCAACACACAATCAATACAATTCAATTAAGTGTAAATTAGGGTTAAGGAAATCAACACACTTTAGTCAAATAAAAATAATTAACAAGCAAACCCATTTATCCTCTTCCTACACTTTACATTTTGATGCTTCCATCCTTTTTATCATAATAATTAAGTGTGAAAAACTAAATTTGGCCTTAGGATCTCTTTCTTATCTTATTATGCAAATCTTACTTAAGAAATCCTTTATGAGCCAAATTTAAACATCACAAAGATAACATAAACATCTATCACACAAAGTTTTATCTTTTCATGATTTCTTTTTGGTTTTATGTTGAGTCAAAAATATATTCCATAATCATATTTGATCACATTGAAAGAGGCATCCACATAGCAAAGGAATAAGATGCTTTATTTATCAGATCTGCTCATTGTTCTATATCTACATACTTTACTTTTTCATATTTCTAGGTTGATTCCAAGGCATGGGTTTGATTGAGGAAAACCCCTCTATTCAACCTTCTTTCACATTTTTCTATGTGCAGGTACATGTCAGGAAGATGTAATTACACATCTAGACTCAGTAGATCTTGACATAGGTCCCCATAGAATCTGGAACATATTCATTAGATATAGAATATTTTAGGAATTTTGCACCGAGGTATAGAATGTTTCAGGCATTTTATACCCTCAAAAATAGGTTCAAACTTTTAGGATAGGTCTCAGACAGGTTGCAAAGCTCAGATCTGGAAGTATGGGTAGTTTTGGGATGTTTATAGTCAGAAAAATAGAAACAAAACATCTCCTTCATTCTTCCAAGGTACACATATCTCATCTTTATTTTCCTCTTTAGAATTTCCAAATTTGTGAAGCTTTAATTCATCTTCTTTCCCAATTTTATGAAGCAAAGGAATAAAAGCCTCTCTTGACCCAAATCTGGTATTGGAATCAATTCATCCCTTTTTTGGTGTTGATCCAATTTTACTTAAGGAGGCTTCATATTAATATGTGCATTAATAAATTAGTGAGAACTTAGATCCTATTAGGTGATCCCCATTTTCTACTTTACATTTTTGTGAACTTGACTCATAATATTTCCTCTTTTGATTATGGTGTTACATTCTCTTTATGTGCTTGTTACATTATTTTGATCTTGGTAGTTAGATATCATTTCTATGCATTTAGATATCTTGCTTCAGTGTAGTGTTTTCATTTGCATTCATGGATATTACTAAAGTATATATTGGTGTGTGATCACTTCTGTTCTTACATTTCTCCTTGCTTCTCTTTATCAATCACATAGAGTGAATCATACTTTTTTGAATTTGATTATGTTTGCATTCCTTCATGGTGTTTTAGCATATGCTATAGTGAGGATTTAAAATATTTTTCTTCCTTATAGAGTGTATGTTAAGACTTTTATCAATGTTTTATGTGGTTTTATCATCAAACTTTTAATAAAATGCATGGAATATCTTGATCTTATAAGAGTATTTATTGAGAATGTCAAATATAATGATGAAATTAACCCAAACCAATCCAACCTTCCTCCAAGTAGTCTAGCTTCTGATGTTTCCCTTTTAGTGCGACCTGGATGTACTGTGATGAATAATCTTAGGGAGGCTAATTGTTATAATAACTGAGAGGGGGGGGGGGGGGGGATTAGTGGCCTCAAAANGGGGGGGGGGGGGGGGTGATTAGTGGCCTCAAAAATTTATCTAATAATTCATCCAAAACTTTACACCACATATATAAAACCTCTAGTTATCTTCATCCTACAAGATGTATGCCTTTAAGTAATCTTATCAAATAAATACTGCTCGAATTATACTATTTATCCTTTTTCTTAAGATTACCAAATATCAGTCTAGCCTTTACCGAAATACAATAAATAACTTAGTGTTTACCGATCAATCCCATTTTAGTAATGTGTAAAGAAAAACATCAAAGAAATGAACCATATACACATTTGACACATGAATTTTTAACGTGGAAACCCTGTTAAGGGAAAAACCACTTGGGACCGGTAAGACAAAATTTTCATTCTTCTAAAGTGAGCTCGGTGAAGAGCCAACCCTATTAAAGGTCACAAACACAATGTTAAGTGTGACCTTGTTAGAGGATTTAAAACTTTTGGTTAATCTTTTGACCTTCTGCATTCACTATGTTGTCAACAAGTAAAAACCTTTTGATACTCCTTGGGATGTATCTTAATATATAAAGGATGGTTAAATCCTACTCGGTTAAGAGATTTTATGAATCAATGGTTAAACTGAATTAGTATAGATCTATTCATAAATACAACTTAATCTTGTATATGTTCAGATCTATTGTAATATCATAATACCTTTCTTATCAATGTTTCTCTTCTGTTCCTTTGCTCCACTTCTTTCTTCTCGGTTAATGCTGTTGCTTCTATGTTTCTCAGTGTCTGCATAATTATTTAGCTCTGTTCTTTAGCTTGTATGATCAGGTCTGTATGAAGACTTCTATCTTCACCATAATTATCTTCAACATTCCTCTTTCTTCCCCCATTTCTTATGAATTACTTGTCTCTCTTTATAGACATGATTTCAATGTTGCTAGTCCTTCTTGTTTTCTTCGTTGATCACTTCTTGATCTGTAAAGCTCACCATGCTTGCTTTAGCTTTATTATGAAAATACCTCCTTATTTTCAGGAATAAAACATGCTCTAAATCTCCTTCTTATCTTTATCTTTTAATTTATTGACAAAAACAAAGTAAACAATTAGTTAACTCTATCTTTAGCTTCTGCAAGCTTAGTTGTTTTGTCGTATCCTAACTTTAGTTCTCATTGGTCAACATTTCAGTTGTGCTCGATGACTACTATAGATAGCTTGGGAATCAACTTCAGTTCTACTTGGTGACAACTATAGTTAACTTAGTAATTCTTGCTCGGGTATCACTTGCTTGGGTAACACTGTCCGTCGGGTAACATTGTGAATCTTCTGTGCTCGGGGTTCACTATCCATCGGGGTTTACTGTCACTCGGTGTATGATTACCGATAACAAAAAATTTGTCTCTTTGGATATTTAAGTGTTGTGATAATATGAGTATGAGAAATCATACCATATTAAGTTTACATCAATAATAATACATTACATTAACTGATTTAATGTCTTGCATTTACTTTCTGCATCTCGGTGATCATCAACTTTGTCATCTTCAAACATTCAATTAGTTATAGTTCATCACTAGTATGTGCACTTATTTATAAGATATCTTACATAACCATTATATTAACCATTTCCTTAATGATTTATCCACTAGATTGACATTGAGTAGAAATTAAGATTTTGACAAACCATATTCTTCTTCCCCACCTAAAATTACTCCAAATAGTGATAGGAATACTAATCTCCCAAAAGAGAATGTTACTTCCTATCCTATTGCTCCTTACACCACACACTTTCATAAACATTAGGATGAATTTCACTCTTCCTCTACATTAAAATCAAACTATAATTTATGGTATGACATCACCACTCAACAAGGTTATAGAGGTTAAAGTATTGGTTTTAGTGAACAAGGTATAAAAGTTCCTATTAACCCTCCTACACAAGTCACTAGAAGTGGTCTTGGTTTTATAACACAAGATAAATCCTTTCCTACCTCTTTAGATAATTCTTTCTTTAAACCCAACACTCCTTATTTAAGAATTCTTTCACCTACATCATATGTTGTTACATCTCCTTTTGATGGCTATTTAGCTTTGGCTAAAATAATCTTTTGGAGAATTAAATATCATAGAATTTTTTTCCTTCCTTGTAGACACTTTACAAAAAAATTAAAAATCTACTAATGGTAATTATCATAGTCCTTTTCACTATAGTAATAGACATTCTCTTTCTCACTGTGTGGAATTTATGCAATTTATTCAAGATTTGGTAGATATCTGTCTTCTTACATTAACTACAAATCTTATACTCTTTCTTGACATCACAAAATTACCTTAGCATTTTTTGACCCTATTTATTTCCCAATCATATAATCTTGGAACCCTACAAAAGATCTTGGTATTATATAATGTTAATTATAAGAGAAACATAAGAGGTATTGTTCCTTGTCCTCTCCCCCTTGGGGGGAAACATCCCTCTCTCTTCTTATCAAAGATCTGTTATTTATTTTTTGGTTTCATTTATTATACTATGACATCCTTATATACATGGAGTTTTTTTAAAGACATATTTCTATATGGGAAATGCTTGTCTCCTTTACAATATTTTCCTTTCTTATGAGTGCATATCTCTTATAATGAATGTTACCACTAAGATGATGTAATATGCTTATTTTTTCTTTACACATCCTTTCAGCTTCATTTTCAAAGGTAAGCTATTATTCCTTGGTTCTTTTGGTATCCCTTATAATGTGATGACCATTCTAGGATGAATTTGTGGTTTTATGAAAGAGCACTTTCTTGCAACCTTATGCTTGCTTGGAAGTTTCTGTCTATTTATATGGGATTAATCACTTAGGTTTTATAATGGATTACCTTTCTTTTGTCCCTTATACTTGGGGGGAAAAGTTTTATTTTCTCTCAATCCTTTTTTTTTGTCTAAGGATCTATTTTTCGTCAATACAGTGGTCTTTGTTTAACTTTGTGACACTCCTTTTCATATAGGGTTTTTTTTTTCTCTAATTTAGGATACTCTCTTATAAAGGAGGCATGCATCTTGAATCACAACGGCTTCCTTATTGACCAAAATAATGTTTATTTTAAACTTAAAGGGGAGTTAGCCTTCATTAAGAATCCATTTTTCACCTACTCGTGAGGGGAGCTAAATAGGTACATTATTTTTCTCCTCCCTTCTTTCTCTTAAAGATGTTTTCTTTTCTCAAGAACTCATCTTGAAGGTAGATGTATTTTTCCAAAGATCTCTTCCTTTCAAGGTTCTCTTTCCACTTACAGTCATCCTTTCATGATTATCTTTTTCCTTTTTCTCACAAGGGTCTTTCACTCTTTGCATTTGGAAACAAGCATATATTGTTGATAAATGATGTCCTCGTGTTAATGAAAGTAGATATACTTGTTCTTTTTTACCCCTTATTATGGCTTCATAGAATTATTTTAGCATCATAAGGAGGGGGCATACATGCATGCTCCTTGTGCATTATGCATTAATATTGGTCCTTTAGTTGACCGCACACACTTGGTCCTTTGACTGACCACACACACTTTTTTCTTTGACTAGTCACACACACTTGGTCCTTTGATTGACCGTACACACTTGGTACTTTGACTAACTAAGCACACTTGGTGCTTTGACTGACTGCACAAAATCGGTCCTTTGACTTCTCACACACACTTGGTCCCTTGATTGACAACACACACTTGGTCCTTTGACTGACCATTTTTCATGGATCCATGAGACTAATCTGAAGCTTCACCATGCGCAGAACCAAACCACCTTGAGTGTAACCAAAAGTATCCCCCTACGTAGAAACAAGTTGATCTATGTGCAAATGTTTGAAGGTAGAATTGGCTAGTTCTTTGTAGTTCTCTAAAACACTAATTCTTCTTCCTCTTCTCTTCTTCCTTCTCTCATGGATCACATAGCACTAAGTATCTTAATATTCTAGTTTATCTGTGATCTCTCTCTTCCTTTTCCATGATTTCATAGCTATGCTAGTGGATTAGATCATGGATTCTATTTGTCTTTGTTGATCCTTTTTGTTAGGAATAGTCCTAAGAGATAACTGAGAGGGGGGAGGGGTGAATTAGTTATCTACTCATTTTAAATATTTTTTCCAATTAAGTATAAAATAACATAATGTATAAACACAACAAGATAACACAGAATATAACACCACAATTTGGGTAACAGGGAAACCAAAATAGGTAAAAACCCTAGTGGGAATTAGCACCCACAAAGAATTGTACTAGAGTATAATGATCCCTATTAGAAGATCTTACAACCCTGTTAGGAGCTAATATTTACAATGCAATAAGTATAGTGACCTGGTTAAGGGTTAGACCCTGTTAGGAGTCTTTTACTAATAACCCTATTAGGTGTGAGGACACACTATCCAATAGCACACTGCTAAAATGATGAAGGCTAAAACCTTCTACAAAATAGATATACACTATATCTGATAATTGAACTGTTTAAATAGACCTGATGTCTTGATCGGTTCCAGTGAATTGTATGCACTCTTTTCTTCTTCACATAGATCTTTAACTGATGAAAAAACTAGCTTACTGTCTCAAAACAACCAATATTTTGCTCTGTTCTTTTCCTATCTATTTTATCATCTTGCACACTAAGTCATCACAAATTAAATGCTATATGTATCTTCTTCAAAGGATAGGATCACATTGGATGTAGGAATCCCTTCAATACTTTTCTTGTCGGCTAAACTAAGCACGCAACATAATTAGAACTGCGCAACTCAAAAATGAATAGACGCATCGCTTCACATAGTCAGCTCCACCAAAATTACCCAAACGACACACTTTGGATGAAACATGTTTAGCACCTTTGGTTAATCATCTTTGACTCATAACTAAATCTAAATCTGAACACGCATATCCCAAAGATAGGCGCAACTGAAGAATCAATAAAGTTACTATCGGCTTTCTAAGAACAATCCTCTGAAACTGTGGCTGGTAAATAGATCAACATAAATCAACTGTAACTGAACTTCTAAATCTGCATGTATGAACATGGTATAATAACTATGTCTGAAACATAAAAACAATCACACAAGGCTCCAACATATCTATATTGAAAAGTGATTATAGTACACTACTGTATACTATATGTTGTCATCAATGACAAACATACAGTCAACTATTTGCACAAAGGAAAATCTCCAACAATCTCCCCCTTTGACATTGATGCCAACATATGATATTAAAAACACCATCAATCCAAAAGTGTCTTCTTTCTTTTTATAATCTTCTCAATATCCTCATCAAAGGTTTTTCTTAACTGCTGCATCTCCTTTGATTGTGTTTTTATTCTCATGACTATATACTCCCCCAGAGTATATGCTCCCCCTTACTATATACTCCCCCTTTAACATCAATGACAAAGGATGCCAAATACAAATAAGCATAGGTACTACTCCAGAAGTAGAGTAGTTAACCACTCATCAGTAACCAAGGACTGATGCATTTTCTGTGAATTCTAATCATACTTAGGAGAGGGAACTACTCCCAACTTCTTCTTGAGATACTCAAAAGTATCTTTTGATAAAGGTTTCATAAATATGTCTACCAACTGATCTTTGGTGCTCACATAATCCAACTTCACTTCTCTTTCTGCAAGTTTTTCTCTTAGAAAATGATATTTTATTTCTATGTGTTTTGTCTTTGCGTGCATCACAAGATTATTTGACATATTAATAGTGCTAGTGTTGTCACAATGAATGAAAATAAGATAATTAATGTGAATTCCAAAGTCTTTAATCATCTGTTTGATCCAAACCATTGTTGAACAATTTAATGCGGCTGCTACATACTCAGCTTCTACTGTTGAATGAGAAATACAACTCTTCTTCTTTCTTGTCCAAGTAACCAACCTGTCTCCAAGAAATATTTCTCCTCCTGAGGTGCTCTTTCTGTCATCAACATAACCTGCCCAATCTGCATCTGTGTACACATGAAGTTCTACATTTTTTGAATCAGGATACCATAAACCATAGTCAATAGTTCCCTTTAAATATCTAAATATTATTTTTATTTCCATTAAGTGATTCTGTTTTGGTTCAGCTACAAATTTTCCAATAATGCCAACTGCATTAGAAATATCTGGTCTAGATTGAGTGAGATATATGAGTTTTCCAATGATGGAATTGTAAAGTGTTTTGTCAACTGCTGTGGAGTCATCATTTTTAGAAAGCTTGCTACCTGTTATCATAGGAATGCTTACTAGCTTGAAATCTTCCATCTTGAATGTCTTCAATATCTCCTTCACATATTTGGACTGATTTATGAATATACCTCTGTCTGTCTGCTTTACATTTAAACCCAAAAAGTATTTTATAGGTCCAATCATGCTCATTTCAAATTTTCTTTGCATCTCTTTGGAAAATTCTGCACTAAGCTTGTCATCACCTCCAAAAATAATTTCATCAAAAAAGATATCAACAAGTAATAGTCCTTCAGGTGTCTCTCTTATGAATAAGTTGCAATCTTTTGCTCCCTTTTTGAATCCAATCTTTGTCAAGTAATCATCAAGTATCTCATACCATGCTCTTGGGGCCTATTTAAGTCCATAGAGGGATTTCTTTAGTGTGCATACCATGTCTAGTTTGTCTAATAATTTAAATCCTTTAGGCTGCTCTTTGTAGACTTCTTCCTTCAAATCACCGTTCAAAAATGTTGACTTAACATCCATCTGATATACTTTAAAGTTTTTGAATGTTGCATAACCCAAAAACAACTTAATAGCTTCTAGTCTGCTCACAGGGGCAAAAGTATCAGAGTAGTCAATTACTTCTCTCTAAGCATAACCTTTACATACCAATCTTTCTTTGTTTCTTATCATTGTACCATCTTCATTCATTTTGTTTCTGAATATACACTTAGTTCCAATCATGTTTTTGTCACAAGGTCTAGGGAAGAATTCCCATGTGTCATTCTTAGTTATCTGATCTAATTCTTCTTGCATTGCATTTTTCCAATCTGAGTCATTAAATGCATCTTCAACACTTAAGGGTTCAATCTGTGAAAGTAAACATACTTCTTCATCAATGGTTGAACCTTTTGCTCTAGATCTTGTCAAAACTTTACTGCTCTGATCTCCAATGATATCTTCTTTTGAATGGTATATAGATGTGTATTTTGAAATTTTAGGTGTGACACTCTCATTTGTAATTTGTGATTCTTCATCACTTGGTTCAGGGTTATTGCATGATACATCAATACAATCAAACATTTCTTCAATAAATATATCTTTATTGATAGGTCTAGGTTCATCTTTAATCATAGGTGCATAATCATAATATCTCTCTTGAATCATGAAATTCTCATCAATTTTCACTTGTGCGCTTTCAATGATTTTCTTCAATCTTAAATTAAAACATTTGTAAACTTTGCTCTTAGTGGAGTAACCAAGAAAAATACCTTCATCACTTCTAGCATCAAACTTTCCAACACCATCATCTCTCTTGATGTAGAACTTGCTTCCAAAGATTCTAAAGTATTTTACTGTAGGTACATTACCAAACCAAAGTTCATAAGGTGTTTTATTTGCGCATGGCCATAGTTGAATTCTATTGATAGTATAAACTGCTTCTCTCGAATAGGTGTGCACAACTTTTCCTTCAATCATGATAGTGCACGGTGTGTCTGTTAATCTCTAAGATATATTGATTATTAGTGACCAACACTTAGTCATTCATCTAGGCAGTTTTAGTTGGCTATCACTGTGGCTGAGCTAAAACTATGCAAGGCCGAGCAACATTGTCGAGCATTTTTCAATATGCCTAGTTACATTGGCGAGCCGAGTAGAGATAGAGATGTTAAGTGCCGAGTGACAAAATAGTCAAGTGCCGAGCAAAACAATTTTTGTATACTTGTCAGGAATGATACAAACTTAAAGGATAAGTGATCCGACTGACTTGTATAAGTTTTCTAGGCCGACATTGTGTGCATTTAATATTTTTATATAGAGTTAGTTATGCATTTAATTGTTTTATCTTATGCATGACTCATTATAAGCATTAATTTTTTTACCATCAAGGCATGGATATCAGATCTTGATCATTGATCTAGATCTCACTATCAGATCTGTATAGATATATTATATTGCTTTGAAACCCTATTTCTGATGAGTGAGGAGTATGTATGTGCAAGGAGGTAGAAGTGTAATTGATAAGTGACTGCATTGTAAATGCATAGAGGGTAATTTTTTTAAGAAGCAGAGATCAAGCAGAGCATAACATAGTGAACAACAGAGTAAAGATTTATCAGATTATAAGATCAGAAGAGATACTGAAAAGAGGAGATCCATTATCAGAATCAAAGTGCATATCGAAGGATCAATACTTGAGACTTTTTAATCATTGTATCAGGTGAAAATCTCTTAACAGAGTGGTTTTAACAGGCCTTTATTTATCTCTTAATAGATTGTTTACTTCATTGTAAGTTTAAATCCTTTAACAAGGTAGATTATAATGATTTGAAGCTTTTAACAGAGCAGACCTTTAACAGGGTAGATTACATTTTGTAATCAAACATTGTAACCTTAACAGGTACAATTTATTACTGCAGTAGTGAAGACTTTTGTGGGTGTCATCCCCACCCCAGTTTTACCTATTTGGGTTTCTGAGTTACCAAATTATTGTGTTATGTGTTATTTGTTTCATGGTGTGGATGCTATCTGAGATTACATTAGATTCACTTATATATGAATGTGGATAAACTTGTTTTAAGTGTTTAATTTTGAAGATCTGATTCAGCCCCCCCCTCTTAGTATCTTTCTTTCCCATTATTGTATTTCCAACAATTGGCATCAGAGATGGAGTTCTCTAAAAGGTTATAATCAGCTTGAGAATACTGATCTTGAAATAGAGATCTACAAGATGGGTAAAGCCATTGATAATCAAAAGATTGATGTTCAACTAGCACTCCAACAGCTTGAGTCTGCAAGACAAGAATTAAAGAAGTCCTTGGCTGCAAGGAAAGATTTGGCCAAATAGATGAATGACACTCATTATCAAGAAGAGGACACTACAACTCTATTTCAGAATGGAGATTCTACTCAGAGCGATGCAGCAATAGCAGATCTACTGGAAAAGAACAGTGCACTATGTGAAGAAGTCAAAAATTTGAAGAAAGAAAAAGAAGCTGAATCAATAAGAATGTGTGAAGTTGTTGAACAGAAAAAGAAAGCCAAAGATGACAAGGCTATGGCAGAAGAAGACAAGAGAATACTGACTTGATGAAAGAACACATGATGTGCAAACAATGACAGTCAATCAAGTGGACATGGAAAATCAACTACTACTTGCAAATCAGGAGATCAGTAGGAAAGACTTGGAGATTGTTAATCTTAGATTCGAGAATAGTCAATTGAAAGATTAATTGAGATCTGAGAAAGAAATCAATAATAGAGTGAATGATCCAAGTGCAGCTACGAGCTACTTTGAACTAGTGGAAGCATCAAGAAGACCTAAAGATTCTTTTGGGTTAGGTCACACCAAACAACATACAACCACTAAAGATGGAGAATCATCTAAGATAGGTGAAAGAAAGAATGCAAAGCCGAGAAACAAGAAACCTATTTGTCACCATAGTGGAAAACCAGGTCATACAACAAACATTTGCCGAAGCAAGAATGGTAAGTCCAATCCAAAAACTAACTTTAATGGTTATTGCTTTAACTGTAACAAGTTTGGACATCAAGCATGTGAATGTAAGGCAAAGGCAAGAAAAACACCTAAACTCAATGGTAATTTCTATAATTGTCACAAATTTGGTCATAGAGCACAAGATTGCAGATCTAAAGGTAAACAACAATGGACATCAAAGGTGCAAGAGAAATCACCAAGAAAAGGCAATCATTACAATTGGGATTATAATACATGGCATAGTTGTCATTACTGTGGTGAGTATGGACATGTTCCAGAAAATTGCATAAGGACACATTTTAGAGGTAAGTCCAAAATTTGGATGAATGGAAGCTTAGTTTGTCACAATTGTCTGAAAATTGGACATACAAGAAAAGATTGCAAGACTAGAGTACTAGCTCCTACTATTGAGAAAATTAGGGAATAGATGAAAAAGACATGGGTTAAGAAGTCTGAACCATGTAGCAGTGAAGCTAATGAGGCCGAGGTCACCCAATCTAATGGATCAGGTTATCACATCATCTCCAACTAAGAGAAAGAGGTATGTAAGAAATTGTATTTGAAACTCTTATCTTACATCAGTTCCTAACATGAAATGCACAAAAGTCCATATTTGCATATGTTAAGATGCACCAGGGCATATTTTTGAATACAAATGCCGAGATGAGTCAATTGCAGTGATAGGTGTCGAGTACTATTCATGAACACTAAAGTTGAGTTCTTTAGTGAGTGCCGAGTTTTGTTGGCCGAGTGGAGTGAGCCGAGTGAGAAGCAAGTTGTGTTAAGCCAAGAACAACTGGCTTACACTAACTCAAATAGGAAAAACAATTAATTCTCACCTAATTTTACCCTTCGAAGCATATAAGGGATGAACATTCGACACTCTATTTTACCTTGCAATTTTTACTATTTACGGAGCGAATTAAAGCGATTTGCAGAATTGATCCTAACAGAGCTAGGAACAAAGATTTCATCAGTGTGCCGATGGAAATCTTGAAGTGAATAGTGAATAGAGAGCAGTGCGAAGCATCACTTGCTGAGGTATTCTATTTTCCATCTCTCAAACCCTAAATTTTAGAATTATGGCTGCAAGTTCTTCCGCACCAGCCAAGAGTATGGAGGCAGAACAAGAACAAATTAAGTTGGTTAGAAGTGATGAATGTGAACCTCTCAACTTTCCATCCATCCTGGAAAGTGCAACTCAAAGTGATTTAATGAGAGCCCTCTCATCCATTCCTCCCAAGGTATTGATGATTCATGATGTTAGATCATGTTATATGGTTAAAATTGGAGAAGTAGGAGATAATGAACTGAGGAAATCCTACAGTAAACTGTGTGATAATAGAGTTCTGAAGGAAGAATTCAAACAATTAGCCAAAAAAGGGTTAACTCATGCTCTATATTTTCCCCAAGGTTTTAAAGATGAATGGATCAAGGTTATCCTTAGCACAGTTCATGACATGAGCATGTGGCTAGATAATGGACCAGTCAAGATTACCAAGAGTATGATTCATTAAGTGACTAGATATCCTATAGTGAATGGGAAGCGAACCATGAGGGATAAAAACAAAGAGGAAATTACATTGAACACTGGAGTAGTATGGAATAACAGAGGTATGACTATCTCTATGATTACTAACCTAGAACTTGATTTTGGAGTAAGGGTAATTGCACACAAGTTCTATCAGTCTAGTAGATTGGACAATGTTCCCTATACAACAGTTGATCAGGCATGGAAAATTGTGAAGAAGAATCACTCATATGATCTTGCCAAGCTACAAAAGACTCACTTAGCTGAGAACCTTGCATCAATCAGAAAGGATAAGAGCTTGTCATGTAAGTTTGGTTCTTTACTAGTTTGTATATTCTTATACATTCAGAATACATTTCCTACTATAGGAAATATTGTGTGGAAAAAGGATAGGCCCATTATAGTACAGATTAGTGAATGTATAAAGAAACTAGGGATCAATTTCAATAGCATTATGGGTAGCTATTTTGTGGAATTCAAGAAGAGAATGAGATTGAGGACTAGGATTCCTAAGTCACTAGTGGAGAAACACTATGAGGAAATATGTTTTCTAGTTGACACAAATAACACTTATATCAAGGCAGTAACTCCTAGAATAACATGTCTAGAGCCATTTCCATATGAGATTAATGTTGATGAAGCATCAACCACTATCATTGCACTCTTAGCCAAGGCAATTGACACCACGACAAAGAGATTTGGAAACTTTGAAGAAGTGAAGGCTAAAATCTCTAGAAGTTTGAATGAGGGAACTATGGAGAGGAAAAGAAAGAAGATAGTGAAAAATTTGAAGAAAATGGTTGGTTTAGGTAGTGATGAAGAACTTGAGGATGCACCTCTAGGTCTATCCACTAGACAAGGTGAGGATATCTCAACTGAGGAGGAAGTCAGTGCATCAGAAGAAATTACACAGAAGGCTAAGGGAAAAAAGCCATCAATTGTTATTGTAACCAAGTCTACCTGAGAAAAACCCAAGGTTACACCTCCTACAACTAATCATCCAAGGACGAGAGCATCTATTGTTACTTCACCAGTAGAAGTGAAAAAAAAGGTGTATGGTAAGAGAAAATTTGCTGAAAGTACTTCTGGTAAGGAAGCAAAGGTTTCTTCTAAGACCATGCCGAGTGTGCCAGCAAAGAGACCAAGGAGGAAATTAAATCTACCAGCAGATAGTGATGAGGAGATGATAGAAATAGATATGCCCAGCAACATACCTACAGCTCAATTCAAGAAACCAGTCAACATTGATGAGGTATGTGATACATTAAGGAATTCAGTAAGGTTAGCAACGTTTAAGTTCATCAAATATGACAAGTTGAAAACAACAGATAGGCACAAAGTTTAGGAAGCTCTCTTGGACATGATGAGCACCTTCAAATTGACTCCTATAGAGATAGGAAATCATGTGCCTGATGAACTATATGACTTTTTGTCAAGCAAATGGGAATTTTCACTTGCCACTGAGAGACAGATCCGAGAAGGAACTTTAGCTAAGATAATTCTAGACTTAACCTCAAAACAGAGAGCCAAATTCATTAAGGAGTACAAGAGTAGATTTGTACCAAAACTTAGAGGATATGCTATTTTGAAGAATGACATTGGAGGTGTAGTGCAACAAAGTAATAGGATCTGGAAAGACATTTTTGGACTGATTGCTCCAAAAGACAAGAAATCTGGTGAAGGGACATCTGAGCCCAAGGCACAAGAAGTTAAAGAAAAGACTACTCCTGAACCTCAGATAGTTAAGGGTCAAATTGCAGTAGAACAAGACAAGACCAAGGATGCATCAGATGCAACACACACTGTTGATCTGACTGTAGATAGTCCTATGGATTACATCATTGATGATCCAAGCAATTTGAATGCTGAGGAACAAAAAATGCCGAGTGGAAAATCTACTGATTCACCTATTAAGGTAGTTGAAACTGAAGAAGAGAAGTCCACCGCATCTGGTGAGAAAATTGAAGTTGACAGTACTCAGGAAAGTGAAGGGAAACAACAAGCAAAGGAAAAAGAGGTAACTTCACAAGATCCACCTATTTTAGAGGCTATGAAGATAGTTTTAGATAGTGGAATAGCAACAACAGATGTTGTTGATAAGCCTAAAGAAGAAGAGGCAGCACAAGTGTTGGTTGAGTTACCACACTCTGCATCATCCACTCCCACAGGATCTAAAATAGGGAGTATGAAAAATCCATAGACTATATTATTAGAATTGAAGGAGGCATTATATACTAAAACAGTCAAAGGGAAAGACATTATGTTGCCGAGCATAAGTTCTCTAGAAATGAAGAAGAAGAAAATCTTGAAGAAGAAGTCTCCGATTCTAGATGTAACATTGGATGAAGTCATTGTGATTCCACAATGGGATCCCTATGAGTTATCTTTTGAACAAATTGGGACTCTTCAAGAGCTACTTAAAAGGAAGAAAAGACAAGAAGAGATGCAGATAGAACAAAATAAAAAGCAGGTGTTGCATGACGTCAAAGACATATTTACAAAGGCTTTTGACTTAGAGGATGAAACACCTCAAGCTCCAATCATTGATCAGCTCAACACCATTGTACAGAAATTAATAGATGAGGACATAGACATCAATGAGAAGCTTCTACAATGGTCCTGGAGAATATTTGAGAGCAAAGTTCTAGAGAAGATCTCAGGAGAGATAAAAAAAAAACAAGTTGAGCTTTCTGTTCTTGTAGGAACTTTAGAGCAAGTTACAACCAATGTTTATTCTTTGTATAAGAAATTATGTGAGGTTGAATTTTTCACAAAGGATAATTTATAGCTTGTTGAGAAGCTACAGTTAGATTTGAGATCAACTGGTAATACTTTAGGTAAAGATACTACCTCCTGTTCTTTACATTTTAATAAATTGATAAATGCACAAAGGAGAATAGCTGAGCTTATGGCTAAAGATTGTCACATAAGGGCCAAATTGATAACTATAGAGACAAGCTTGTTACCTCACTTCGAGGTAATACATAAGGAACTCTCAAAAGCTAAGGAGTTATCACAGAGCAGTGCCAACTTATCCACTACAGAGAGTTTAGTCAATCTAGCTGCCGAGCTAGAAATCAAACTGGAAGTTATGAAGGTTGCAAAGGACAGATGGGATACAACATTTGAATCCACCCTGCAGCTTCATAAGCAATTTTTGGATAAGTATAACTTAACCCCACCAGAAATCAGTGACAAAAACAAGGGGGAAGTTAGTAAGGAAGTTAGTACTACAAAAGGAGGAAGCTAGTACAGAAGTTGGTAAAGTGTTATGAAAGGATACATCAGTACAACATAGGTACATTGGTATATAAATTTTGATAAATTTTGAAGGCATGTAAACTTTTTGTATAAGTATATTCCTAGGGGGAGTACTTTGCATACTTAGGCAATATTTTGATGAAATTTATAGCAGTAATGATAAGTGTTTTTGCCACTAATATCAAAGGGGGAGATTGTTAATCTCTAAGATATATTGATGATTAGTGACCAACACTTAGTCATTCATCTAGGAAGTTTTAGTTGGCTATCACTATGGCCGAGCTAAAACTATGCAAGGCCGAGCAACATTGTCAAGTAGTTTTCAATATGCCTAGTTACATTGCCGAGCTGAGTAGAGACAGAGATGTTAAGTGCCAAGTGACACAATAGTCAAGTGCTGAGCAGAATAGTTTTTGTATACTTGTCAAGAATGATACAAACTTAAATGATAAGTGATCCGGCCGACTTGTATAATTTTTTTAGGCTGACATTGTGTGCATTTAATATTTTTATACGGAGTTAGTTATGCATTTAATTATTTTATCCTATGCATGACTCATTGTAAGCATTAATTGTTTTACCATCAAGGCATGGATATCAGATCTTGATCGTTGATCTAGATCTCACTGTCAGATCTATATAGATATATTAGATTGCATCGAAACCCTATTTATAATGAGTGAGGAGTATGTATGTGCAAGAGGTAGAAGTGTAATTGATAAGTGACTACATTGTAAATGCACAAAGGGTAATTTTGTTAAGAAGCAGAGATCAAGCAGAGCATAACATAATGAACAACAGAGTAAAGATTTATCAGATTATAAGATCAGAAGAGATACTAAAAAGAGGAGATCCGTTATTAGCATCAGAGTGCATATCAAAGGATCAATACTTGAGACTTTTTAATCATTGTATCAGGTGAAAATATCTTAACAGAGTGGTTTTAACATGCCTTTATTTATCTCTTAATAGAGTGCTTACTTCATTGTAAGTTTAAATCCTTTAACAAGGTAGATTGTAATGATCTAAAGCTTTTAACAGAGAAGACCTTTAACAGGGTAGATTACATTTTATAATCAAAAATTGTAACCTTAATAGGTACACTTTATTATTGTATTAGTGAAGACTTTTTTGGGTGTCATCCCCACCCCAGTTTTACCTATTTGGGTTTTTGGGTTACCAAATTATTGTGTTATGTGTTATTTTTTTCATGGTGTGGATGTTATTTGAGATTACATTAGATTCACTTATATATGAATGTGGATAAACTTATTTTAAGTGTTTAATTTTGAAGATCTGATTCACCCCCCTCTCAGTATCTTGCTTTCCCATTATTTTATTTCCAACAGTGTCAAGTATTATCCTTTTTCTTCTTTCTACAATTCCATTTTGTTGAGGGGTTCTGGGTGCACTCAGTTGTCTTTTGATCTCTTGTTCTTTGCAGTACTCAAGAAACTTGTCAGAGGTGAATTCTCCTCCTCTATCAAATCTCAAACATTTTATCTATAATCCAAACTCATTTTCAACTTTAGTTTTGAATATTTTGAACTTCTCAAAAGATTTAGATTTATCTTTCAAGAATGAAACCCACATCATTTTGGAGAAATCATCCACAAATAAAATGAAATACATTTCACCACAGTATGATCTTGTTTGACTAGGTCCACATAAGTCTGTATGCACTAGATCTAATTTTTTCTCTGTAAAGTTCTATTTTCTTCCGAATAAGTTCCTCACATGCTTTCCCATCACACATTCCCTACACATAGTATCAACTGGTCTTGCAATGTTAGGAATGTATCTTACTTCCTTTACATTGCTTAACTTTACTATGTTTTCAATATTGATATGACAAAGTCTTTTGTGCCATAACCAACTGTCATCCACTTTTGCAACAAAACAAATTACTTCGGAGTTGTGCTCAAAAACATTACCTTTGGTCTTTGAACTTGATGCTATCATATCTCCCTCCTTTTTTTTAATGATGCACTTGTTGTTTTTGAATTCCAACTGATATCCTTTATCGAGCAACTATCCAACACTTAGTAAGTTATGATGTAAACCATCAACATACAGAACATCATCTGTCTTGTTCTTTCCATCTAAGGTGATGGATCCTCTGCCTATGATAGGTTTGGAAGTGTTATCCCCAAATCTAACCATGCCCCCTTTGTACTTATCTAGATGTAAAAATCTATCTTTGTCTCCTATCATGTGATGTGAACACCCGCTGTCTATGATCCAGTCTGTTATGATGTCTGCTTGTGAAACTAAAGCCAATTCTTGTGCTTTCTTTTCATCTTCAATTTCCATTTCATCAATCATTTTTTCAATATATTTAATTGCAACGTATCCAATTTCATCTTCTCTTGAATCATCATCAGTTACACCATCTTCAACATAATAGAATTCCTTAGTATATTTGGGCTTGTAATCTGATCTGAATTTCTTGACTCTTGTAGGACACTTGGATGCAAAATGGCCAACTTTGTTGCATTAAAAACATTTAAATGGTAGACGTGCTTCATATTTTCTTTTGCCTTTCCTTTATTTCTTAGCAATCATAGCAATGATTTTTTCTAGTTCTATATCAACTTCTTCTTTCTCAATATTACTAGAGATGCTCAATGATTTCTTACCATGGATTGAGGCTTTGAAAGCTGTTTCAATTTTAGGTTATGTCTTCAATCTTGATATCTCAAATGCTCATATTTTACTGATCAAGATTTCTATTTTGAAGTCCTTTGAAAATTGCATGGTTTCATCCAAGATGTTTATCTTGCTTTCATAATCCACTGTCAATTTAGTCATCAGTTTGTCCATTATGTCTTCCTTTGAAATTTCTCCACCATTGTTTCTGATTCCTGAGACTGCTTCATTAATCCTCTGATTGTAATCTCTGATGTTTTCTTTAGGTAGCATCTCTAAATTGTTGTATATTTTCTTCCATGTCTTTCTACGCACAATCTTGGCTTGGATGTCTCCTTCAAACATATCTTCTAGATATTTCCATATTAAATAGGCTTTATCTGCCTTCTTGGTCTCAAAAAATTCACTGTTAGATAAGGCACTAATTAGGGCTTCTTTGGAAATTGCATTTTGGGTGAATACTTCCTTTTGTTTAACAGTAGAATATTCTTATGCAAGATCTTTCAAAGTAGGAACATTAATTGCATCAGTAGAAACCTCATAGATCTCAAAACCAATGCACTATAAATGTGTTATCATTTTGTTCTTTCACTCAAGATAATTCTCTCCATCAAAATTAGGACTCTCTTTCCTGAAGTATGCCATTTGATCTACCTTAAGCTGTTAGGCTTCCTCTTCAAGGCACTAGGCTCTGATACCAATTGTTAGGAATAGTCCTAAGAGATAATTGAGAGGGGGGGGGTGAATCAGTTATCTACTAGTTTTAATTCTTTTTTCCAATTAAGTACAAAATAACATAATGCATAAACACACCAAGATAACACAAAATAGAACACCATAATTTTGGTAACGGGGAAACCAAAAGTTAAAAACCCCGGTGGGAATTAGCACCCACAAAGAATTGTACTAGAGTATAATGATCCCTGTTAGAAGATCTTACAACCCTGTTAGGAGTTGATCTTTACAATGCAATAGGTACAGTGACCTAGTTAAGGGTCAGACCTTGTTAGGAGTCTTTTACTAATAACCCTGTTAGGGGTGAGGACACACTGTCCAATAGCACACTACTAAAATGATGAAGGCTGAAACCTTCTACAAAATAGATATACACTATATCTGATAATTGAACTATTTATATAGAACTGATGTCTTGATCAGTTCCAGTGAATTGTATGCACTCTCTTCTTCTTCACATAGATCTTTAACTGATGAAAGAACTAGCTTACCGTCTTAAAACAACCAACATTTTGCTCTGTTCTTTTCCTGTATATTTTCTCATCTTGCACACTAAGTGATAAAAAATGAACTAATATATGTATCTTCTTTAAAGGATATGATCACGTCGGCTATAGGAATCCCTTAAATACTTTTCTTGTCAACTAAACTAAGCACACAACATAATTAGAACCGCGCAACTCAAAAATGAATAGATGCATCGCTTCACATATTCGGCACCACCAAAATTACCCAAATGACACACTTTGGATGAAACACGTTTAGCGCCT
Source organism: Thuja plicata (assembly GCA_018584345.1). Taxonomy (NCBI): domain Eukaryota; kingdom Viridiplantae; phylum Streptophyta; class Pinopsida; order Cupressales; family Cupressaceae; genus Thuja; species Thuja plicata. The sequence continues at coordinate 139,372 of MU227944.1, read as the reverse complement.
TTGGTTAATCATCTTTGATTCATAACTAAATCTGAATCTGAACATGCATATCCCAAAGATAGGCACAACTGAAGAATCAATAAAATTACTGTCGGCTTTCTAAGAACAATCCTCTAAAAATGTGGTTGGTAAATAGATCAACATAACTCAACTATAACTAAACTTCTAAATATGTGTGTATGAATATTGTATAATAACTATGTATGAAACATAAAAACAACCGCGCAAGGCTCCAACATATCCATACTAAAAAGTGAATATAGTACACTGCTGTATACTATATGTTGTCATCAATGACAAATATAGTCAACTATTTGCACAAAGGCAAATCTCCAACACTTTTATCCTTTCTATGTGACCACTTATGCTTCTGCAATAGGTTTCCAAGCATGATACTAGCAGAAGGCACATTCTCTTGATCGAGGTCCCTTCAACTAGTTGATTTTGATTTTACTATTCCCTTTTTTGTTATCTTGATTATTTGTTTTGTTTTATTTTTGTTTTCATTCCCTTATATATAGATGTGTGAGTTGTGATCCTTTGTTTAAGGGCTCGTGTCCTTAAACTTAGTGATGTCTTATATCCTTTGAATTTTCCAATGATCATCTCTCTCTTTCTCCCTCTCTTGTTCTTCCTTTACCATGAGCATTAGGTTGTCTCATACTCCCTCTAAAGTGGGGGCTAAATGTACTATCCTAAAAAGTAATAATTTAATTAGCATTCTTTTTAAGGACCATTTTGCTCTTATTTTAGTAATAGGACCTTATGTGGACACTTAGATTCAAATCAAGGTCCTCTTTCTTCTTTCTTTCTCCTCTATCTTGGTTAAAATTAAGGTTAGCGCTTATTTATAGGTCTAATCCTCTATTTTTCCTCCAATTAATTTATTTATTTCATCACTTAGGCCCTATATTATTATTAGTGGGTTTTTTGACCTTTTTGAGCCCCAAAACCAACTGTATTTAAATCCATGCATCTACACATTCCTTGGAACCCATTAAATAAAATTGAGAACTAATTGGAGGGTGCATAACATTTCAAATGTTCTACACCCAGGTGCATAATGTTCTATTTGTTGTGCACCCCAAGAAGTGATGCCAATTTATGGAGGGGGTCCTATTTGGAGAATGGATGTAGGATTCAGATCTATGGTTGGTCTGGGAAAGGTTAAACCCCTGAGATGTAGTGAGAAGTATGTAAACCCCCATACATCTCCTTATTTTAAGGCCCCAAATTCTTTTATCCATCAACAATATGCAAGCAATAGAGATTTTGCAAGCTTCAAGAAATCAATTCAAGAGCCTTGTGCAAGCAATTGAGTGAATCAAGGTCATCAAGGAATAAGAGGCTATTTAAGGCAATTGAAGGTCTATCAAATTATTAGTATCATGAAACATCCAAGATGGTTTTATCCATGGATCTAGCTTCTTTCTCCATTTGAGGTCAAGTAAAGGAGTTTTCATCAAGGAGGAGCCATTATATCTACCAACCTTTTTATCTACTTCCCTTCCATCTTTCTCATTTTAACATTGGCAAGTGGAAACATCTATCACATAAGGTTTTTTATTTTCTTGATTTATTTTTTCTTTTATATTGAGTCAAAAAGATATTTCATAATCATATTTGATCACATTGAAAGAAGCTTCCACATTACGAAGGTATGATCTACTTTATTTATCAGATCTAATTATTGTTCTATGTCTGCATTATTTACTTTTTCATATTTATAGGTTGATTCCTAGACAAGGGTTTGAGTGAGGAAAACCCCTCTAATCAACCTTCTTTCCTTTTTTTTGTGTGTAGGTATAGGTCAAGAAGCTATAATTATAGATCTAGACTCTGTAAATCCCGACACTAGTCTTCGTAGAATCTGGAACATATTCATCAGGCACATAATGTTTCAAGAATTTTTCACCTAGGTACATAATGTTTCAGGCATTCTACACCCTTAAAAATAGGTTCAAAGTTTCAGGATAGGTCTTAGATAGGTTGCAAAGATTAGATCTAAAAATAACAATATTTTGGGATCCCAAAAGTCAAAAAAACAATAGTATAAAATCTCCTTCATTATTCCAAGGTACACATATCATCTTCATTTTCCTCTTTAGAATTTCCTTATTTTAGCATATTTGATTAATCTTATTCCCCAATTTTAAGCAACAAAGGAATAAAATCCCCTCTTGACCTAAATCTGGTATTGGCATCACTTCATCCCTTTTGTGGTTTTGATCTGATTTGACTTGAGGAGGATTCATATTCTAATGTGCATTAATAAATTGGGGAGAACTTAGATCCTATTAGGTGATCTCCATTTCCCACTATATAAACCCTAACCCAAGGTCTAAACATTATGTAGATGGTAACACTTGACATAATCCTAACCATAACCCTATCCATTATTTGGACCCTAATCCTTACCCTCATAACTAGCCATAGCCCAAACACTATCCATAATTTCTATGTAAACCCTTATTATAACCATAATCCCAATCCTAACCCTAGCCAAAGTCCTAACTATAATCGTAACCCTCCATCTAGCCATACCCGAAACCCTTTCCCTAACCATTATGTAAACCATAACTATAACCCTAATACTAATCCTAGCCCTAACCCTGATCCAAACACTAACCCTACACCTAAAAATTATGTCAATGCTAACACTTGTCATAATCCTAACCATAAACCTGGTCATTATCCTAACCCTAACCCTCTCTCTAATCTAACCCTCATAGCTAGCCATATCCCAAACTATAACACTAACTATTATGCAAACCCTAACTATAACCATAATCTCAATCCTAATCCTAAACCCTAACCTTAATCCTAATCGTAATTATAACCCTAACCCTTACTATAACCTAGACCCTAATCCTAAATATTATGTAAAATATAATTCTAACCATAACCCTAAACCCTAACCTAAAAAATAATCCTAAGTATAACCCTAAATCTAACCATAACCTAAACCCTTACACCAAGTCTAAGACTAACCCTACCTTTTTCTCTAACCTAAGTGTGACACTAAACCTTAGTATATCACTAACCCAAAACATAACCAAAACCCTAATCCTAACTCTCACCCTAGTCATACCCCAAGTCCTAACTCTAAAAATTATATAAAATGTAAGTGCAACCATATTCTAAAGTCAAATCCAACCCTAACTATGATGTAAACCATGACCTTGACACTAAACCATAAGCCTAATCGTAACCTTCACCCTAGCCATAACCATATGTAAACCCTAACTATAACCATTGAACCGCCTCACAATAGGTGTGGAATAATCATGCTCAAGGCCTTTCTTAGGAATAGTTTATTCAATCTAAGGACTACTTCACCCATTATGAGGTACATTTAACTTGTCAACCCAGGGACGTATACTTGAAATGGTCGGCACGATATGTGTACTAGGTTCCTTAAGGAGTCATTCTGCTTATGCTGCAGGAAGGTAAAAATGCATAAAAGAAACCTACACTAGTGCTGCAGGAAAAGAATACACTTATCTCCTTACTAAAATGAATGCTAGAAATTGTAAACTCTACTTAAACCTATACTTTCAACCTAGAACATCCATTATAACTATTCTTGTAGATGCTGCAGGTACATTCACAAGGTATAATGCTATAGGAAGAAATTGTAACTTCTATCTGAAATACTAGAAATGCTGGAAGAAAATATATTCTATTTTAACCTATTCCACCTCCCAAGTGGGCCCCCTTGGTTTGTTTCTACTAATCTATTAACACAGAATGTAAACCAATAATTACTTCATTGTATTTCAAAAACTCATTACATAAAAATAATACATGAAACTTAAAATAGCTTGTTGTAAGATATAACCATTTTTTTCCAAAAACTTCTTTCTCTCACTTTCCTATCTAACTTCAAACTATCGGTCCAATCCCTATAAATAGAGGATCAAACACTTATTACAAAACAAAAAAGAAACTATCTTGCTGAAAATATGTCGGAGAAGAAGATGGAAATGCAACAGCCCGCTGTGTGCGTAATAAAGCTTGGGCGACCAGTTCAACATAATAAAGTGCAAAGGGAATATAGAAGCACTACATCCCTGCATCCTGGAATAATGGCTCCTCCATTTTAGCAGCCGTGTCTCCTGGTGCTATGATGATCACTCCACCGTAGCTGGTCCTCAACAGTCTTCCTTGAATGTTGTCGACCACTCTCTAGCCGCTTTCTCTCCTGTCAAGTTAGTTGTGATACGAAAATATTCATGCAACAAGATTAATCAAATTAAATCTAGATATTAGAACATATATTCTGATGGTTATATGAAATACTGCACTATATGTATAATATTAGCAAAATATGTCACAAATATCTACCCATGGTTTATCAGTTCAATCTGGACTTTATCACAATTTTTAACTGGCTAGGTTCACAAATGTTTTGTCAGAAATTAGAACAAAGTATTTAAAATTATACAAAATAAAGGCAATAATTTGGCCTCATCAACCATAATCTCAATCCTAACCATAATCCTAACCATAATTTTAACCATAGTCGTAACCCTAAATCAAACCCTAATCAAAATCCTAACCCTAAGCCTAAACATTCTATAAACACTAACACTCACCATAAATTTTAACCATAACTAACCATAACACAAACCCTCATAGATAACCATAGCCCCAACCCTATCCCTAACTATTTTGTAAACCCTAAATATAACCTTAATCTCAATCCTAACCCTAAACTCTAACTATAATCCTAACTATAATTATAACCCAACCCTAACCCTAATAAAAAATCTAACCCTAACCCTAAACATTATATAAATCCTAACATTGACCATAATCCTAACCATAACCCTAAACCCAAATCCAAATTATAATCCCAACTCTAACCCTAACCTATAACCCTAACCATAAATTATACCCTAACTGTAACCCTAAGACTAAGCCTAACCCCAACCCTGACTACTTTTCTAATCTAAGAATGACACTAAAGCTAACTCTATCACTAACCCAAAACCTGACACAAACCCTAACCATGATGTAAATCACAAACACATACCTAAACCCTAACCTTAGTCCTAATTCTTACCCCACCCTAGACATACCCTAAACCCTATCCCTTATCATTACGTAACCCTAATTGTAACCATAATCTTGATCTTAATCCTAAATACTAACGGTAATCCTATTGTTCAAAGATTGTTAAGCTTTTAAAAGTTTGGTTCTTGGGTGTGCTGACATTAATGTTTTATCATTGATCTCAACATACTAGTTGCTATTTTAGACAATGTGTTCAGTATGTTCAGTGAAGAATATTTCAGCTGTTCGGGTGCTATATTGAAGATCTTGAGTTGCGATCGTGAGGTGTTGTTCCATGGTGTCTATAGTTTTTCTATAAAGGTTCATTGAAGTTTGGATACAGTCTGAGTGAGGTTTGATCGAGTTCCTGGTTGCTATTGTTACAATGTTCCTACGTATAATGGTTGAGTATTTGGATTGATATGTATTGGATTTGATGTTTTAGAGGTTGCAAAGCTGGTGGTTTCATGGTGCATTATCATTGTGTTCACAACTAGTGTTATTCATGATTCAAAGTATGACAAGCTATCTTTTGCTGTGACAAAGTTTGGTATTTTAGATGTTCTTGTTGATCAAAGATGAAGATGAATTTGGATTTCCTTCTGGATGGTATTCATGGTGCTTGTTGGTGTTCTTGGATTATGTAATGATAATTCTGTTGGATTGCATTGTTTGAGGTGATCGAATTTTCTATTTTGGGTAGTGTGTTGGCGTTTCTTCATTTAGGTCTTATCCGACTTGATAGAGTAATGTGTTACGATTCTTGATGATTCTTTGGTGACACACTATTGTATTCATGGTTGAAGATTTTGGTCCTATCTAAGTCTTAGCTAACTTAATTTGGATCACATTAGAGATTGAGCATAATATTTTCATCTTTTTATTGCAATAGGTCTATCCGACCTAGTGGTTGACTATTCTTTGTAATCGGTATAAATGATAGATCATTTTGTAATTGTTGAGAGATATGTGGAAGTATGTGATTGTAAGAATAATTTCTAATAGTTGCGTTTTACATTAAGGCAAAGTTTGTACTTCATTGGAACTGTATTGGCATTGGAGATGTTGTTTGTCAGTTTAGTTGTAATGGACTACATGTCCACCTTGTTGTAATTGAAGATAGATCGTTGAAATTGAATGAGGGCCAGATTTGTGACAATATTATGAGAAGTGTGCCAACAAATTAGGTGACAAGCCCATGGCTTCTTTTTCATCCTTTGTTCTCTATTTTCTCTTAATCAAGTAGTAATTTTAACATAGTACATTCATCTTGTGGGTTTGATTCCCACCGGGGTTTTCCCTTAACTAGGTTTCCTCAAGAAAAAATCTTCATGTTTTGTGTTATGTGTTTTGGATCTTGCACTTACTCTTTATCTTTCAGATCTAAGTGGATAAAGTGATAATAAATGTATTAGGCATGTACAATTGATTCACCCCCTCTCAGTAGTGCTTTCCTACTTTTGGGCGTAACAATTGGTATCAAAATTGAGTCCTTTTGAAGAAGCTTAACCACTTGAAGGAGAGTTGTTAAGGCATGTATAAGAAAGGAGAGTCTAAAATTTGATGGAAACAACTACTTGATTTGGAAGGATCAAATGACTACACTTAGTAAGGAACTTACAAAGGTTAAGACTGCATTTAAAGCTAGTGTGACTAAGTATGACCAGGGAGAAAGTTGTATAAAGATAAAATTTAAACTCTATGCTAAATAATGGGAAGAGATCATGGAGGAAGAGAGGAATATTGATTAAATTGAAGCTTTGATTGTGAGAAGACTACCTAAGGGATTTGGTAACATGAAGGAAAATTACCTTTGAAATTCTTCAATTGTAATAAGATTGGTCATATTGCATCTAGATATCCAAATAAAAACTCTAAGGATAGTAGAGAAAAGTCTAAGAAATATCATTCTAAGGGTCATAATTTTTTTTATGTTGCTGAAGAGGTGTGACTGATGATGAGTCTATTTCTAGTGAGGATGAAATTGTGTTTATTTCTAATAAAGAAGATAATCCTAATGAAGAAAAGAATTAGTTTCATGAGTTGTTAAAATAGATGAATGAGTCATTGATAGAGAATGCTCACATCATATGACTGGTAAGAAGGATAAGTTTGTGAAGCTTGAAGACTATGGTGGTGTTGTTGTTAGATTCAGTAACAATGCCCCTAGTTTAATTAAAGGAAAATGATCTATCACTCTTGATGGTAAAAACAATACTGACGATGTCATGTATGATGAAGGTTTAAGTCATAATTTGATGAGCATTGGAAAACTATTGGATAAAGGTTAACAATTGGAATTCATGGTGTTAGAGATTTTTCTTTTAACCATCAATCCTAAAAGAGGAAATGAGAACCAGACCTAGAGATCTTCATCTAGCTCCAAAATCTACTTCGTCTACAAATTGAGGACAAGAAAATCTCAACATTGACAAGGCATACACGCATTCTTCACTTCAAGTTCCACACACTCAGGAAGGTGTACCTAATAACACATATTTGCATACATAATAAAAGTCTTTCTAAAACCCACTATGCAGACACACAACTAAGGATATTTCTCAGACTTTTAGGAAATGGACATCCAAAACTCTACCAATCTTATGCAGGCTCCCACCTGCATTAAGTATGCTAAGTAGGTATATTTATCATGTGAGCGGGTAAAGGCACATTTTCTTGTAATTTTTTGGTTTCTGCCCCTTGGGTACTTTGCTCAGCAACTGGGTCATGGGGAACTGCATTATCTTGGCTAATTTGCACATTAGGGGCAATTTGAGGTTGCAGGGTTTTATGATGGAAAAATTCTGCCCATGCCATAGGAGAGATGTCCCTAAGAGATCTTTCTATGAGAAATTTAATTAGGGCATGGTGAGTAACAAAATTTTTATTTCCTTTCTGGGTTTCCTTGACACTAATGCACAACATATTAAACAAGAAATTGGGGGTATTCATAGGGATATTATGTCATACATAACTAAGCAGCTTAAAATTATGTGCATGCAAATTAGAAAATCTCCCTTCATAGGTGAAATACCTGATAATGTGCATGGCCAACTCATGATATGGTGGAGGAATGGACATTCTTTTGAACCCCTATTTAGTGATCTCTAGTGGAGGGTCACCTAGTAGGGTAAACTAGGCCCTAGCTAACCTGGCATCGTCCGCATTGGGGTAGTGTTCCCCTACTACTGGAACACCGGTTAATTCTTCTATTCACTCCTCTGTTGCAATGATTGTCAACCCCCATACCATTTCTTGGCCTTCATCAAATGTGTTTGCAAATTCTGTTGCTGCTTCTTCATCAAACTCTGTCAATTTTAAGAAATATCCCAGCCATCCACAGGCATTAAATCTTCTTACTGCCTCAACATGAGAAAGTCAAATACTATGAACTACTAGTTCATGCCACTGTAATTAGCCCCCCATTTGTGCTTACCAAATTCAACCTCTGCTCTATTCTTGAAAATTACCTTCTTCTCTTTTGAATTTCAGACTACTTCTTGTAAAACCACAGACCCTTTTTCACATTCTTCTGGTATTCTTGGTATGAAAAATAATAATGTACTTTAACAGAATGAATTATAGATATTCATGTGAGAGTTATGTCATGGTTTTAATACTGGGTCACATCTAGTCTGACAATTAGGGGTTTATTTGGAATAAAGGTACGACACTTGACACTTGTGTGATGCGACAGCTCGATTTTAATTAAGACAAGGCTGAAGTATAGATTTGAGGATCTTAACGAGTAAATATAAATGAAATTTTAGGAATTGGCACACTTCCCTTCCCCCTACAAAACATTGACAAGTGTCCTCACTTGTCAGAGTTGGGAGAAGGTACGGAACTGGATTAAGGTGGCAATGATACATTTATTGCAGTATTCAATATAACCAACAAAATCTATGCACTAAAATGGGAAATAAATTTGAAAATCTTGTACCTGTTAATTGATCATCGCATGTGCCAGGAAAAGTTGGCGAGAGTGGAATGATATCTTCGGTGGTCGACATGCATTAGCACACGATCTCTTTATTGAAAGCATAGAAAAATGATGACGTGGGAGGTGGGTGGATGGAAGATTAAGGAATGAAATGGGTTGAAAAAGAAGAATGTAGAAAGTGAATGGAGAATTTGAAATTTATGTAGAAATAAAGTTTTTATTATGGTCATGCTTTGAAGGAATTCTTATTGAAGAGCTATAAGAAGGAGGTTGACACCCTTTGCTGCAGGAAGTGTTACCTGCTGATCCGTTAAAACTGGCTGGTTGAATTTCTATAGGAAGTCTTCTTTCATCTGTGGCTGGTGATACAACTTTAGTCAATGTCCATTGACTAATAGCTTGAAGTGTACAGGGTCAATTGTGGTCAACTAGACTGCTCCATTTGTAAATACATGGCTTACCTCATAGGGACCCAACCATCATGTCTGCAGCTTGCCTGGTATCTCTTGGAATCTGGAATCATATAACAATGCCCAATCTCCAACTTGGAATTGCTTACTCTTAATATGGAAGTTGTGCCACTGTTTCCTTTACTTTTGGACAATTTTCATGCGCTACAGGGCAGACTTGCACATTTCATCCAAATAATTGAGATGCAACAAGTGTTCTCTCTATGCTGCAGGAAGATCAATATTTAACTGCAACGCTATTCTTAATGTCTTGTGTTCAAATTCAATCAGTAGCATTGCTGCTTTACCATATAACAGTTCAAACGAAGTGAACCCTGTGGTGGTCTTCCATGTTGTTCTATATGTCCAGATAGCTTCTAATAGTCTGCTGCTCCAATCTCAGTGATGCAAATGAACTATCTTTGTTAAGATTGCTTTGATTTCTCGATTTGTAACTTCTGCTTGTCCATTGGCTTGAGGGTGATAGGGGCTTAACTTCTGATGTCTGATATTATATTCCTTCATGAGCTCTGTTATCAGATTGGAAGTGAATTAAGTACCTTAATCAGTAACAAGCTCTCTTGGCATGCCATATCTAGTAAAAATTTCTTCATACATAAATTCAACAACTTTATGATCCCTGGCATGCTTCATTGCTTTTACTTCGACCCATTTGGTTAGGTAATCTGTGCACACCAGAATGTATGACTTCCCATTGGATGGAGGGTCTGTTGGACCAATAAAGTCCATGCCCTATTTATCAAATGGTGTTACCACCACCTATGGGTTTAAGGGTGTTTCATCTGATCTGGTTGGTCAGCCTATTCTTTGACATTTGTCACACTTCCTTGTATAACTGGCTACATCTTTGTGAACTGTAGGCCAGTAGTAGCAAGTTGTTAAAATCTTCTGTGCTGTTGTTTTGGCTGCAAAGTGTCCTCCACATGGTTCATTATGAAATGCATGCAGAATTTCATATGTCTCATCTTCTCTCACACATCTCCTCATGACTTGGTCAGGTCCAGTGTAAAATAACGTGCTATCAATCCAAGAGAAATGGAAGCTTTTCTCTACAAGCAGCTTCTTATCCTTATAAGAGAAATGTGTGGGCATTTTGTTAGCTACTAGGTAATTAGCTATATCAGTATACCATGGATTTTGGACAGAAATATGAAATAAATGTTCATCTGGAAATGCATCATCTATCAAAGTAGTATCTTCTTCAGCATGATGAATTCTGGATAGATTATCAGCTACCACGTTTGCTTTCCCTAGCTTGTCAATGATTTTTATATCAAATTCCTGCAAAAGAAGAAGCCATCTTGCTAACCTTCCTGTGATGGTAGGTTTGTTCATGAGATACTTAATTGCTACATGGTCAGTATGAACAAAGATAGGATAACCAATTACATAATGGAAGAATTTGTTCAGAGCATAAAATACTGCTAGCAATTCTTTCTCAGTCACTATATAGTTTAACTCTGGTCCATGTAGACTCTTATTGATATAATAGATTGCATTTTCAAGGTTTTTAGACTTTTTTCTTAAGACAACACCTACGACATAGTCTAAAGCATCTGTATGTATGTGAAATGGAAAAGTCCAGTCAGGACCCCTAAGTACTAGTGCAGTTGTCAAAAGTGACTTGAGCTGCAGGAAGGATTCATCACACTCTTTAGTCCAAGAAAATTCAGCTTCTTTTGTAAGTAAGTTGTACAGAGGACTAGCTATTTGACTAAAGTTTTGGATAAACCTACAATAGCCAGTGTGACCTAGGATAGATCTGACATCTTTTTGCTTAGTAGTAATAGGGAGCATAAGAATTACCTCTATCTTCGCAGGGTCTACCTGGATTCCAGCTTTGGAGATAAAATGTCCCAACACCACTCCTTCCTGCATCATCAGAAATCACTTTTCACTGTTGAGAGACAGGTTATGTTCCTTGCATCTGATTAGTACTTTCTCCAAGTTCTTCAGAGCTTCCTCAAATGTGACACTAAATGTAGTGAATTCGTCCATGTAGATTTCCATGCAATCATGTGATATATCAGCAAAGATGCTGATCACAACTCTTTGAAAGGTAGCAGGTGCATTGCATAATCCAAATGGTAATACTGAATAAGCATATGTGCCCCAAGGGCATGTGAACATGGTCTTTTCCTGATCTTTGGAGGCAATGCTTATCTGATTGTAACCACTGTATCCATCCAGAAAGGAGAAGTATTTGTTTCCAGCCAAATTATCCAAGACCTGGTCAATAAAAGGTAAAGGAAAGTGGTCCTTCTTTGTGGCATTATTTAATTCCCTGTAATCCACACATATCCACCACTTACCTCCTTTCTTAGGTACAATGACCAATGGTGATACCCACTTGCTATCAAAGATTGGATAGATGAATCCAACATCCAACAACTTCTGCAACTCAGTTTTAACTATTTCTCTCAGTGCAGGATTTATTCTCCTCTGAGGTTGACGAAGTGGCAAGCTTCCACCACTGATATAGATTCTATGGGTGCAGAGTTTAGGGTTTAGTCCCTCCATATCCCCATAATCACATGCAAAGGATTTTTCATGCTGACTGAGGAGCTTGGTTAACAATGCCAATTGTGATTGGGACAACTTGTTGTTTACATGGAGGTTACGACCAGGGGAAAGTTCCACTATTGTTGTGAGCTCTACCATTGATACTTTGGGCACTAGACTTGTAGCTATTTCATTTGGCAGTAATTGATCAATTATTTCAGGGGTTGCTGGAAACATACAGTGCTCATAGGTACATAGCTGTAAAATAGAACTCTCTGAAACATCTTTAGCCACAATACATTCATTGGTAAGAATGCTTTGTATCATATCATCTTCCTCTTGCATCTTTAGAAAAGATTGCCTATGCAACATCATGAGCTGGGATACTGAATTCAGCTCTTCATCCTCATCCCCTAAGTTTGGCCAAATAGGTTCTCTCAAGTTTGGCTGGGGTTGGGTAAGAGGATATAGGGCTAGCTTCTTTATGGCTTGACCATTTGAAATTGTCATATTGCCTAATCTAAAATTAATCTTGGCATCAGTGGTGGCTAACCAGGGTCTTTCCAAGATTGCAGGATAGCCAACAAAGTTTACTTTAGGTGATAGGATAAGAAAATCAGTAGGATACTCCCATGAATCTAAGGTAACTATTGTAATCACCTAAAAATGGTCACCTAAATCCTAGACCCCCAATCGCAGCATTTAATTAAGAAACCCTAACCTTGATTAAACCTAAGTCTTAAATCAAACAGGCAATTATCAAATTCAAACTGATCTGACCTAAACCCTAGGTCCTAATCAATCATCTTACTTGATTAATTAATTAATTCCTAAAATCAAATTACATTGGAAAATATATCTTATGTTAATTATTTAATTGATATTATGACATATTAATTAAATAAAAATTACAAAATTGTTAATTAAATCAAAAA
>MU227944.1:114520-124760 GCA_018584345.1 Thuja plicata | reverse complement strand
AACCCTCAAATGCCACCGCCCAACAACAACTCCTCTGCCCTTTGCACAACCCTCTCCACCCACCGCCCACCACCTCTGAAACCCTCAAACGCCACCGCCCAACAACAACTCCTTCACCCTCTGCACAGCCCGACAGAAACTCCCACCACCTCCGAAACCCTTCAACGCCAACTTCTACCACCTCAGCCCTCCAACCAGAGACTGACACATCATCGCCAAATAAACAAAAGCTTTGGATTTTTTTTTTTTTTTTGTCATGCGAGATTTTTGAGATTTATTAAATTTGACAGCTGTCTAGACGTTTTCCACAGGGTTATTGGATTTTTATGACGACCTCCAAGCCATCATTTTTAAACATGAAAATTAATGACATCAGCAACATTTTTAAAATGCTTGCATTCACCATATGCAGTTTTGGTTTTGCACTCTTATTTTAAACACTCATAACTTGCTCATCCGGAGTCCTTTTTTAGAGCATTTTTTTTATTGGGGGTAGAATTTCGCAGAGATCATAGTGGTGGAGTTAATTTTTGATTTTGATACCTGGATTGATTAGAAATCACTATTTTTGGTGACTATACCTTCCTAATCCTCATTTTTGTAGCTTCCGGAGCCTCGTACAGGCTCATACGATCATCTTTTTCAGTGATTTGTTTTTTGAAATTGCATAATTTTCTATCTACTATCTAAATATACACTTTGTTTTCTGATTTGATGATTTTGATAATGTGGACTAATCTTTGGCTTGGTTGTTTGTGACCTTATCTTTTTCATACAACCTAACAGTGGTTTGCAGAATGTTATTCAAGAAGACTAAAACTCAAACTACTCATGAATTGGTTTTGCAGGTTGCCTTTGATCGATAGAGTGCAAAACAGTGTGCTTGTATCTTGTTTTCAATTTCTTAAAATAGGAACCCACATGCAGGACTCATTAAAATGAACATTTGTTTGCTATTTTAGGAATGACAATGATGTCAAGAAACTATGCTCTCACCCTTTTGGGATGATCAGAAATCCAGAAGCATTATTGTCATTTTCTCATTCTGCTTGAAGTGTCTTTTAGTTTTGTAAATCCTAGAAATTGCATGAACATATCCTCTCCCCTCGCCTTCACAGATCTTGGGTGTAAGAGAAATCTATACAAATCCTTTAGTGTGGATACCTTCTGAGTGCTTTAACAGAGCCAGTGAGAGTGGATTGCCCAACCGGTAATAGGCTAAAGCCAAGCCCTTCCAAACCGGTATATAAAAAATGTCATTGTGATTATTGTCACAGTGAACAGGTGTTGAATGCGTTATACCGGGAAGAAAATCTCCCTCAGTACCCTTGTGGTGTGTTAAAACCTACATAACTTAACTTCTGTAGGCTAGGAGGCCTCCATAATGGAGCTAATCTACCACAAGTATAACCACCTGAACGGATGCCCTTACTAAAAAATTTTTTCTAGTATCCAAAATCCCTTTGTCTGTTGGCGCGGAAGGTTAGAGACCGACTAAGATGTCCCACACTTTCACGGCTCTTAGTAGAGACAACAGTCCCTTGGGAAGTGATTACCCTTGGGATTCAAAGCTTGGTGTGCCTTAGAAGTGAGTGCACATGTAAGGAGGAGCCAGTGCCTCCAAGCTTCTAAGTTGTCTGCTAGGAGTAGACGTGGCTGAACTTTGGTTCAAGTGTGTAATGATCTCAACTAATTGGTGTTCAAACTTGACTGTCAAATTTGTTGATTAGGGGAAGTTGTTGTTTGTTTTAAATCTTATTCTGATTGGAGTGTGCCTTTCCTTTGCCAAGTTTCTCAGAGCATAAAGGTAAACATATGAACATAAAGATACTAAGTCACTAATACTAAAAATATTTCATCAATCATCTAATGCCAATAAAGACAATGCAATATCAAGTGAGACTATTTCAACGACCCACAACATAATTGTTATTGTTTAACAACAATACCAGTTTTGGTTTTGTCATAGAATAATATTCAACCTGGCCAAGTCTTATTGCAGTTACATATATAGCTATCTGTAAAAAACTACAAGTAATTATGCACCTGGTATATGACACCTGGAATGGATGGAGGATCTGTTGACTATAGTTGTGAGTTTTCCATGCTTGGAGTATACGTCTTCCCCATTGACTGTGCTAACTGCATACAATACGCACACCCAACACCTTCTGCACAGGCCCCTATTGGTGTGGGGCCAGAACTATACACGTCCCAGTCTGGATGGCTCAACAATCATGGGCAAGGTGAGTATTCAGACGCTACTGAGTGGAATGCTCCTACACTACACATAGCCACTCCGTGATTCTACTGGAGCTATGCCACCCAACTACTAACTCAACCGCAACCAATATGGGTGAATTGATTCCCTACTACTGGAGAAATTTAATCAATGCATACACTTTGCTATTATGGTGTGAGAACCAGTTAAGTTGTGAAACCTAGCCAAGACACGATAAGCACCAGTCACTACCATAAGATGAAGGTTCTATTAAATGCATGGAAGACACTTCCTTATACTTTGACTGCCAATATATGCTAAAACTATTGTTTACAGATATTTTGAGCTGATACAGTTAAATCTAGAATAGTACCTATTTCCTTATATGCTGTGCCTATTTAATGTAATTCTTCAAACACTGCCACACATTCAAAATCTCATGTGAAACCTGAAAGTGATTCCACCAATTTGAGAAAGGCTGGGGCTACGTCCAGTTTTCTCACTTCTTCCCAAGGGGCTACGTCCTCAAGAATACTCAGTCACATTAAAGCAACTAGTTATAATTCTTAATTTCATAAATTTTTTGTTGTACTTTCCCAAGGAAGATCTCCTTCCTTTATCACCTCAAAATGAGAGCCATTACATCTGAATAGGCAATGTTGGATAAAAAATCACTTTCATCTTTTAGTCACTTAAGTCACTTTATGAAATAAAGTAACTTAAAATTATAATATTAAAGTGACTTTATAATAATACTTTATGAAATAAAGTGTCCCAACTATAGAGTCTGAACTCAGATATAAAATAAATGCCCAAGTAACCCTGTGACTGACTGGCATCCTCTAAAAAGTGGCCATTAGACTATCCGGATGGCTAGATAGGATAATCAGGCATAAAATTGCATTACTACAGAAAAGGGGACATTACAGTCCTCCCTTCCTGGGATTGCTTGCCCTCAAGTAATCTCAAAGCTGGGTGCTGCAAGATAGACTCACCCTCCCATGTGGCATCCTCATATGTCAAGTCCTTCCACCTGATCAAATATTCTCAGACAACCCTGTTCTGCAGATTCCTTTCCCTGACCTCAATAACCTCTGCTGGGACCAAAGCCAGTTTACCCTCCTCATCCAATGGAGGTAAACTACCTGTTGTTCGATTGCCTTCTTGAGGTAAGAAATGTGGAAGACATTATGAATTCTACTATCTGCCGGAAGCTCCAACTCGTAGGCCACCTCGCCAACTCTCCTCAAGATGCGATAAGGACCATAAAATATGGGCCTGAGCTTCTCTGACCCACTCTTCTTCAGCGAACTCTGTTGGTAAGGCTGTAGGCGGAGATAAACCATGTCCCCTATCTCAAAATTCTGGTCTACCCTATGACGGTCAGCATACATCTTCTGTTGATTTTGTGCCCTCTAAATATTCTCCCTTAGAGAGAAAAGAATGTCCTGGTGATCCTGCAACCAGTCACTAGCTAACGGAGCCCTGCTGTCCTGTAGAGCCAAATCTAAGATAGATAGCGGCTCGCTGCCATAGAGTGCCCTAAAAGGTGACATGCCTATGGTCATATGATAAGTGGATTTACAAAAAAAATACCCCAAGTATAGCCAATGGACCCATGCCCTCTGCTACTCTGATACATAGTTTCAGAGATAGCCTTCCACCCATTTATTCACAATCTCTGTCTGCCCATCTGTCTGTGGGTGGTAACTGATACTAGGAGTTAGCTCCGTGCCTGCCAACCTAAAAAGTTCCCGCCAGAAGGTGCTAAGGAAATTTCTATGCTTGTCGCTCACAATGGTCTTAGGGAGACCATGCAGTTTGAAGACCTCACGAAAGAATAACTCAGCCACCTATGAAGCTGTCCAGTCTACTACAATGGTGAAGAAATGAGTGAACTTGGTGAGTCTATTGACCACCAAAAAAATACTATCCTTACCCTACACTTTCGGCAACCTAGTGATGAAGTCCATAGAGATGCCCTCCCATTTCTGAGCTAGTATAGGAAGGGGCTATAGTAAACCTACTGGATGAGTGTGCTTTGAATTGTTCTGTCAATAAGTCTAGCACTCCCTAACATACTAGAGGACATCGTCCTTAAGGCCCTTCCATGAGGACCTCTCCCAAATATACCTATAAGTCTTGAAGAACCCTAGATGCCCTGCTGTGGGAGTGTCAATCATAGCCTTCAGCTCCAACCTTGGAACTAAATAGATCTTGTCCTTGTAGAGAATAATGTCACCATTTACTTTGTACCGGTCATTTAGAAGCTGCCCATCCAAAATATGACAAGCTTGAGTATCCTTATAATACTCAACCAACAAGAGAGATTTCCAATCTGCAGAAACCTCGGATAGCACACAACAAGTTACCTTTGAAGGTCTCCTAGAGAGTGCATTAGCTACAATGTTATTCTTTCCTTTGACATACTCGATATCAAAGTCATATGTTTGTATCTTGTTGACCCACTTCTGCTGCCTCTCATTAAGCTCTTTCTATTACAAGAAGTATCATAAGCTGTTGTGATCTGTTTTGACTGTAGAATTACCACCCACTAGATATTGTCTGAATTTTGCTAAGGCATGCATGATGGCTAGCATTTCTTTGTCATAAATGGAGTACAACCTCTCATTATCCCTACGTTTTCTTCCCTTGTAAGCTATAGGGTGCCTATCCTGCATCAAAATGGCACCTATCCTGGTACCTGAAGCGTCACACTTAAGAATAAAGGGACAAGAGAAATCCGATAAGGCTAGAACCAGGCACATACTCATGATAGTCTTGAACCTGTCAAAGACTATCTCAATATCACCTGACCACCTGAAGGCCCCCTTCCTAGTGAGGTCGGTGAGGGGTACAACTGCCTGAGAGAATTCCTTTACGAACCTCCTATAGTAAGAACACAAACCAAGGAATACCCTCAACTCTGAAATATTCTGCGGTGGTGACCAATCCAAGATCGCCTATATCTTTTCCTGGTGGACCTTGACTCCATTTACCCCTATCACATGTCCCAGGTAGAGAATCTCAGTGAATCCAAACTCACACTTGGACTCTTTAGAAAATAGAGACTGATTCTCCATGATGCTTAGAATCTCATCCAAGTGTCTCATATGCTCCTCCCATGTCTTGCTAAAGACCAAAATGTCATCGAAGAATACTAAGACACTCTTGTGCAACTATTTTTTGAAGATGTGATTCATGCAAGACTAGAAAGTAGCCAGAGCATTAGTGAGCCCAAATGGCATCACTAAAAACTCATAGTGTCCATAATGGTAGTGGAACACTGTCTTATGCACATCCTCCTCTCGGACATGAATCTGGTGGTACCCTGATCGAAGATCTATCTTTGAGAAATAGACTACCCCATGTAACTCATCTAGCAGTTCATCAATTTGGGGAATAGGATACCTATTCTTGATGGTTCTCTTGTTCAATGCATGATAATCAATACACATGCGGAGAGTACCATCCTTCTTCTTCACCAATACCACTGAAGAAGCGAAGGGACTAGAGCTAGGTCTGATGTGTCCCATTTCCAAGAGTTCCTTTATCGTCTTTTCTATCTCTTCCTTGTAGTGTCTAGGATGATGATAAGGAGTAGTAATTATAGGCTTAGAGCCCTCCTCCATCTCAATGATATGCTCTAACCCTATATCCGGTGGTATTCTTGGAGGTATATCCTCAAAGACCCATTTGTGCTTATCAAGCACCTATTGAATGTCAAGGTGAACCTGTTGCCCTGAATCTGGTGTGGGTTTTGTGGACACAAAGCACTAGGCTGCCCACTCCATGTCACTGTGTCTCATGATGGCCTCCATCCTATGAGTAGACACTAATCTAGGCCCACCATCTGGCATGGCCTTAAGAACCACCTGCTGATCACCCTGTAAAAAATCCAACTATTTTAGCGTGTGATCAATAGTGTATCTGCCTAGGGTCTACAGCCACCGCATACCCAAAATCACATCCAGACTATCTAGGTCTATCACATAAAAATCTGCCTCTAGCAGGTAATCCCCAAAGTGAATTGGGAGACCAGAGATCTTCTCGGTGTAACTCAAAAGGTCCCCTCCTACTACCTTAACCTCAAATTCTAGAATACCATCCACCTATAGCTATCTCCTGGAGACCATACCTGTGCTAATGAAATTGTGTGTAGCACCTGTGTCCAAGAGGAAAATAATCCTCTGTCCTCTAACTACTCATTTTAACTGAAAGGGGTGACATGTAGGAATTCCAGAGAGGGATGCTAAAGTGACTGGGGGCTACTCGTGGGGTGCCTTCTTTTTCTTTCTCCCTAATGATGTCTCAACCTGAACCTCCTCATCGCTGCCCTCACCCTACTCATACAAATCCTCTAAAGCAACCTCAATGTAATGCAGCTTGCCTTTCCCAAGGCACCTATGATCTGGAGTCCAAGGCTACCTGCAAGTAAAGCATAGTTTCTGCCTCCTCAATTCATTGCTCGTCTTGAAATCTAGCCTAGGAGGAGCACTCTTATTCTGAATTTTCCCTTTCTAAAATGAAGAAGACCCCTTGAAGGGTTTCTTAGATGGCTATAAAAGGGAGGATGGTGAATCTAAATCATGAGCTAACTTAATAGCATCATCCAGGGTGTTAGGTTTGAGAACTCTAACCAGCCCTTTGAATTTATCATAAAGGCCCTCAATAAATAACATAACCTTCCTCTTCTCTGTCATATCTGGGACCATGATGGAGATCCTCTGAAACTCATCAATGTAGTGTTCCAAAGATCCACTTTGCTTAAGTTGGGCTAGCTCCCTATAATAGACCTCTATATCCTGCCTATCAAAGTGAGATATTAATCTCGTGCTGAAGATCTTGTATGATGTAATCAATCTATAGTCTTCGGTGACTAGGCCATGATGCCACCAATCGTATGCGGACCCCTCTAGATGCATAGTGGAAAATTTAATTGCCTCCGTCTCTAACATAGGCTTGAGAGTCAAGAATGTATCAAGCTTGTGGATCCAAGCTCTAGCGGAAGCCCTACCGCTGCCATTGAACGTGGGAAGAGTCAACTTGTTCATGGCATGCTTCAAATCCCAATTCAAACCCCTAGGTCTCCTATCTAGTTGGGCTCTGCTAAACTCTTTCTTCTGAGCCATTTACTACAAAAATGTCAAATCAGCTTTGACATGGCTGGGTAACATGTCCCACTCATCGTGCATTGTCATAACATTCTCTGGAAGAATGCCTGCCGGTCCTGGTTGTGCCACCTCCTCCTCTACAATATTCTCTGTGAATGTAGGCATGAAGGGTCTGTTGATGGTAAATGTGGGTACTCTATCAGCTCTAGGAGATCCTGCTCTACTGTTACCACCACTGTGCTGGCTAGGGGGCCTCCTGACTGTAACCGAAAACCTCTTGATAACCCCTATAAGCTGCTCTAACACACCAGCAATATTTTCCTACCCAACATGTATTTGTCTCATGGTTTCCCTGGATTCCCTGTCTATCTCCTCAGCCATGTTCTCACCTAGTGTAGTTTTCTCAAAAACAAACTCCTCGCTATTCGGATGACTGGACTCAATGTCCACCTATATCAAAGAATCTACCTATTCTGGTTCCTCCCTGTTATAATCAAAACTGGGTACCTTATGCCTACTATGCATACCTGGCTAGCATGGCTATTGCTACAATCAACTAAAACTGAAATGATGATCCCACTAGGATGGCAAGATCAAAAGCTCTGATACCACTGTAACGATCTCAACTAACTGGTGTTCAAACTTGACTGTCAAATTTGCTGATTAGGGGAAGTTGTTGTTTGTTTTAAATCTTATTCCAATTGGAGTGTGCCTTTCCTTTGCCAATTTTCTCAGAGCATAAAGGTAAACATATGAACATATAGATACTAAGCCACTAATACTGGAAATATTTCATCAATCATCTAATGCCAATAAAGACAATGCAATATCAAGTAAGACTGTTTCAATGACCCACAACATAATTGTTATTGATTAATAGAAATACCAGTTTCGGTTCTGTCATAGAATAATATTCAACCCGACCAAGTCTTATTGCAGTTATATATATAGCTATCCGTAAAAAACTACAAGTAATTATGCACCTGGTATATGACGCCTGGAATGGATGGAGGATCCATTGACTATAGCTGTGAGTTTTCCACGCTTGGAGTATATGTCTTCCCCACTGACTGTGCTAACTACATACAATATGCACACCCAACACCTTCCACGCGGACCCCTATTGGTGTGGGGCCAAAACTATACATGTCCCAGTCTGGATGGCTCGACAGTCATGGGTGAGGTGAGTATTCAGACGCCACTGAGTGGAATGCTCCTGCACTACACATAATCACTCCATGATTCTACTGGAGCTATGCCACCCAACTACTAACTCAACCGTAGCCAATATGGGTGAATCAATTCCCTGCTATTGGAGCGATTTAATCAATGCATACACTCTGTTATTATGGTGTGAGAACTAGTTAAGTTGTGAAACTGACCCAAGACATGATAAGCACCAGTCACTACCATAAGATGAAGGTTCTATTAAATGTGTGGAAGACACTTCCTTATACTTCGACTGCCAATATATGCTGAAATTGTTGTTTACAGATATTTCAAGCTGATACAATTAAATCTGGAATAGTACCTATTTCCTTGTATGCTACACCTGTTTAATGTAATTTTTCAAACATTGCCACACATTCAAAATCTCATGTGAAACCTAAAAGTGATTCCACCAATTTGAGAAAGGCTGGGGCTACGTCCTCAAGAATACTCAGTCACATTAAAACAACTAGTTATAATTCTTAATTTCATAAATTTTTGTTGTACCTTCCCAAGGAAGATCTCCTTCCTTTATCACCTCGAAATGAGAGCCATTACATCTGAATAGGCAATGTGGGATAAAAAGGAACTTTCATCTTTTAGTCACTTAAGTCACTTTATGAAATAAAGTAACTTAAAATTATAATATTAAAGTGACTTTATAACAATACTTTATGAAATAAAGTGTCCCAAATATAGAGTCTAAACTCAGATATAAAATAAATGCCCAAGTAACCCTATGACTGACTGACATCCTCTAAAAAGTGGCCATTAGACTATCCAGATGGCTAGATAGGCTAATCAGGCATAAAATTGCATTATTGCAGAAAATGGGACATTACAAAGTGGGAATTCAACAAATATTGCGCTGGCTATCCTAGGATTGTGGTGTCTCTATTATTTTTACAACAAATGTTCTGCTTGATGTGTCTTGCATGGGTGAAGCATCAAAACAAACAGACACCAAAACATTCAAACCAAACATCAAAGTGATCAACGATTCAAAATCTGCACTTCTAGGTGTTAGCTGTCAACTCTTGTCTGAGTTTCAGCATCTTATTTCAAACTCTGGAAATCTATCAACTTGCTGTCCGAATTTCTATTCTGTTGTAAAGTTTGTGTCTAAATTTTCACAAATCTGTGCTTTCATCATCATCACTACTAGTCTATCCTTGACTACAATCTGTTGATAGTCTGACTCATTGTTGTCTTGAAATCTGATTTTTTAATGCTAGTCCAGTGACTTGTTATCGTATCATCTTTGCATGTGTTGTCCTTATCCTAAGTTGCGAGAGTAGGTTCGTTAACCTTGACTCAAGATTTGAGTCATTGCTTCTCTCTCTTAGTTGGACTTTATCTCCTTTGTCCTTTGGTCTTGGACTTAATCAACACTTCAGATATCAATTCAACACTTGTTAGTCAATCAATTGATTCATCATACCTCCTTTTCAATCTTCTATGCAAGCGCATCAAGACAATCTTACAATGTCTAAAAGAAAATGGGCTAAAACTTATGGTCCTAATAATGCACAAGAAGAGATCCTTATGGCAGCTCTATCAAAACAACTACAAACTATGCAATCTAAAATCCAAGAATTAAAGGGGGAAAAGGATACACAATCCAACAAATCCTCATCAAGCTCAATCTATCCTTTTCTATTTGATCATTATCAAGCGAGTGGCTCCAAATCCCTAA
>MU227944.1:90904-102226 GCA_018584345.1 Thuja plicata | reverse complement strand
GCTCGGTTCCTCAAGCTGGCTCGGTGAACTTCTGATACTCGGCATCCACTACAGTACTCGGCATCGTCATGCTCTTGGTAAGAGTAGAGGCTCGGTCCATACTAGTCCCGAAGTGTATCTTGGAACTTGGTAGCTGTGGTGACTCGGTAAATACATTGTCACTCGGTAACCTCTGGTGACTCGGTAGTAACTGTCTTCTCGGTTATCTTCAACTGATGACTCGGTGACTGCCGTCTGCTCAGTATCTGCTATTTTTCTCATATGCTTAGTGACTACCTTACTGCTCGGTTTGAACTGTTTGATCGGTGAGCTTTACTGAATGCTCGGTATAGGCTGTGGGCTGAGTGATGAGCTTGGTAAGCATTCAAAACCGAATAAGTGTTTTCACTAAGTGCATTCACTGATGCCAAATGTATCATTATTCCAACACTAAGGCCCTAGCCTTGTCCTTTTTCTTTCTTTGTCCTTCAACTGAAGGCTGACTTACTTCCAATTTCTGCCTCTTAGCAGCAGGCTCTTCTACATCATCAGGCTAGGTGGCCAATGTTAAATCAACAATGTGGCTCTCTGCTCCTTCTAGTTGTGGTATCTCAGCAACATCTTGTTGTGGTGGAAGATCTCTAGTAGGACGTGCATAATCACTGTCACTACTGCTATCACATTCGGACTCTGAATGGTCTGGCTCTTGAGCACCTTTTTTTATCAAGAATAGTATCTAACTATTCCATTAGCACATAGTAATTGTCTATCATGTGCTTGATTTTATCAAAATATAAGAGATTAGGGTAAAAACCCCCAAAAGATAGCCCATTCCTCTTAATTTTTCTTTCAAGATTCAACAATTCTTGAATCCTGACTCTTCTTCTTTGAATTTCATCCTCATCTAGGATGTTCCTTGTTGCATCTTCTTCTATGCACTCACAGTGGACATTAGTATTGGGGATTGTAGGTGTATATAATTTCCTAACCCCTGTCATGAAGCCCTCTGGGTCGATATATCTATAAGGGGCTGCCCCCATTCTGCATCCTTATAGCCACTGACTCACTGCATCAATAGCACCTTTGCCAATTGTAAAGTTGAAAATATTGAATTTCCTAGGGGTTAGAGTCCCCTTCTTGTGCGGTGCAAAGTGCTCATTATCTGTTAACAATAACTGCCATATGAATTCCATTGCAGCTACTCTTGCTGGTACATAATATGGTAAGAGATGAGGTGGGTGAGTACACCCATATACCCTGATAATGGTATAATTCTCCTCCAAGAAGAAATCACCCCAATTATGCTTTCCACCCCAGCTATCTGTATACTCAAAGGGCCTAAGCAGTTTTATAACTTTTAATGGGATTCTTGTTCTGCTGATTCCAAGACTTTGTACTATTGGATACACAATCCAATTCTGAAAAGTACAATAATCATAGTCCTTGGATGTGTAATTCCAAACCCTCACCCAAAATTGGATAGGATTAGGACCTTGCTGGTAAAACCTTTGTGGGGCCAAATTGTTGATGTCCATGATTACAAAATTGAAGTACAGCAGGAGATGCATGAGTATGGAATATTGAAGGAATTTGGGTTCCTTCTCCTTGGGGTCCTTCAACTTTTTCAGGGTTGCAATGAAACCCTCATGCATCTCATCAATGATGTGCTATATATAATCATAACTGGTGCTTGAATGCACCTCTTGTATGTCTAGCAGCATCATTAGGATGCCAGCATTGATTTTCTCTGCTTCTCCATCTATCCCTAGCACTCTACATAGGGCATAGGAGATATAATTAATGTAGAAGTGTAGATCCTTGTAATAATATGGGCTTGTCCTAGCCATAGGATCTAAGTACTTTTTCACTTCTTTCAACATGTGTTTCTACAATAAGCCTCTAGCAATACCAAGATTCAAACTATATCTATGCTCCTGCTTTGTCATGTCAATTTTGGTAGATATGGTGCTAAACAAGCCAAAAGCCTACATGAATGAAATTCTATTTAATATTAACAGGGCAGTGCCATCATCCCTTATGATTGTTTTAGACAAAACATCATAGTGATTGGCCACTTATAAGAACAAGTCTACATCTATGTAGACATCAGGGACAATTAATCTGGCTAAACCACAAGTCCAAGGGTTTGAGACTGGGATAGCCTTATCAAAATTTTTATAGAAATAATTAAACAATGAAAAACCTATTGTCCCTGGAGTATCAGCATCTCTGATATTGTGATAGTCATCCAAGAGCACATTTGCATTTGCTCTTTTGTTCTGTGTTGAGCCAGACAACAACCTAAGGAATTCATCAGAGTAACTAGCTTTTCCCTTTTGCTCTTCCTCACTTCCTCCACTTGTTGAAGCAATACTAATAGTTCCACTCATACTTGCAGTGCCTTGAATCTCTTACTCCTTATCGATATTAAAAAAAATCTATTTCTGAGATTGGCTGACCGTCTTGTGCACAATTTTTTGAGACTTAGAACCTATTGATCAACTCTGAAAATACTACAAACTGAGAAAAATATCTCTTCTCTCTAAAAAATTAACACTTGGGCTCTGAAATCTGAAAATTTGGTGAATGAAAATGAAAGCACTATCAACTCCTTATAGCCATTATTCAAAGTACGCAGCTCATAATTTGGAAACATCAGTTCTGTCTTTAATTTGACATACTGTGAACTTGAATGAAAACCTAGCCGTAGTTGCATGAGCATGACAGGAAATCAAATTCATAAAAGTGAATCATCAGAAAACCCTTACAGAATTCAAAAAGAGCTGACATGTCACGTTGTGATTTTCTAACTGTCTTAAATCTCAGCTACTCTTTTTGCACAGCAATCAAAATACAAGCCTATGATTGGTTACCAAATGAGTCATACTATCACATCAAAAACTGCCATCATTTTTTTAGATTTTGGGATCAGGTAACTGTGCGACTACACATAATCTTTTTGTCGTGGACCTCAGTCACTAACCCATAGTTTATTTCGAGACATTGTGACAATATAATTTCTTTCCTCTGCTAACCCAAGTCACCATATGGCGATCATGTGACCCTGTAGAAATCATAGCCGCACATAGTTAACACTAACTCATTATCTTTTCTGAGACCTTGTGACTAACCGTTGCCTTTAACCCTTTACAGTTATCTCCTAGTCGCTGAGCATTTTCATTTCATTTCAAGACTATGCGATTATCCAAGTTGCCCGATCACGGAATACAAAACCTGAGTGTTTAATTCCAACATGACAAGTTATATGTTCCCTTTTTTCTGATCTGAAAATTGCGCGACATACCTTAATCGCCAAGTCGGGAGGACTTTTCCCTTCGGGCTCTTTTGTTCTCAGACTTTGTGACCACCGTTGGATCCTCTGATCTCTTTATCTGACGGCTGTCGCTTAATTGCCATAAATTCCTTTATACCCTTAAATCTTTCTCAGACCCTGCGATAAAAGGAAAAGCACAGAGTCTCGTGGTCGCTGATTTCATTTTCTCCTTCTAGCGACCATGCGATAAACCTTTAATAACCACTCGCCTTATGACACATGTCACAAAGACATTTGTTCACTTACCGCTCAATGGAAAACTGAGTCATCATTCTGAAACTGGCGACAACCCGACTACGCTTTACCCTAAACCTCAAACGGTCAGTCACGAAGTCTCGGTCAAAATCTCTTAATCGCCGTTCCTTCTCGAGACTACATGACTGAAGCCTTTGCACACCTTTTTAATTTGGATTTATCTGGTGATAACGCGACATGAAGTAATCGCAAAGTCTGAAGACATATTAATAACTATTAAGAATTTCTTGCGATTACTCGACTAATCAGTGGGTCCCTTCTACATAATGCTTTCTTACATACTTATCCCGCGACCACACGACATGAAGAAATCGCAGAGTCTGGGAATGCCAAAGGAATATTCTAAAGTTAAAAGAAACCATGCGACAAAAGGAAATTGTTAAGTCGAGAAAGATAAGGGAATATCCGATTGAAGTAACGCGACTAAGCGATCTGAATAAAACACATGATTTAAGTGCACTAAAAAAGCAACAATGAAACATAAGCGATACAGACTTAGGATTTGTTCTTCAACTTTTAACACTTGGAAATCTTAGGGTTTCAGATTTTTTCACAAATTAAGATAGGTTCAGACCTAAAAACCTAAAAACTTGACACAGACAAAGCAAAAAGACCGTGAAACAGCTGCTTTAAACACCAAATCACAGAAATAAGAATAGAGAACTGAGGAAAAATGCCAAAACAAGGAATACAACCAACACACCATACCCTATCCAATATCCTACATCTACCTCTTACCCATCCATCTCATATCCTTCCATTCCTCTTATCCAATCCATCGCATAAATCCTTGGCTACCATCTCCCTTATCCTCCATATCATTCTTTTCTACCATCACCCTATCAACATCTTTGAGCATACTTTCAATGGCCTTGAGATATCATATCATATATTTCAAAGGAGCACTATCTAAAGAGCAAGAAGCTTAAGTTCCTCCATACAATAAAAAAAGTACACAAATAATGAAAAAGTGCCTTGGTGAAAACCTGGTAAACAGGCACCTTGGTAGCAAAAGTAAAGATAAATCAATCCATCCTATGGTGAAAACCACTTCTTTTGGCACCTTGGATAAGTACCATGATGAAAACCTGACAAACAGGCGTCATGCATAATTCCTTGTACTTGCACTCTTCACTTGGGGGCAAGTTCCTTCCATATCATCTTATCCATCACATCCATCTAGTCCGTGGACATCCATGTTCCTTTTGATGATCTTGACAAGGTTGAGCCTATCCATGGCACCCTATTGTGATCTTGCTTATCCCAAGCCTAATCTTTCTTATCTTTGCGCATTCCTGCCAAATCCCAAAGCATCCACTCATAGCTTTCATCACCCTTTATCGTGATCATAGCTATATCCTATCTTATCAAATTGACCCCTTGGTCTTGAACAAAAATGAAAAAACAAGTCCTTAGAACTCTCTTGACATGTCCACTATTTTGGACCACATGCTTTCATGACACCAGGTCATTATCCTATATGCTATCCAGCACTGCTCCATGAGCCTGCATTACTATACTTTTTTTCCCTAGCTTGGGTAATCTTGAGGAGACTATCTTTGAGGGTCACATTCACCCTCTTCATCCATCATAGTCTTTTCACCTCATCCATCAACTTTCTAATCCATTTGTAATGTCCTCTACCTTACTAGACATTGGGGGCAAACTAATGTGATCTTGCTTGAGACAAGAGCAATCTCTGAAAAAATATAAAAATTTGAAAAATGATCCTGAAAAAAATCTAAAAATTAGAAAAATTCATGAAAAAATGATCATCTTGGTGAAAACCTAGCAACAGGTGTCTTGATGCATCAATAAAAAATACAAACAAAAAAAATTGAAATTGAGACAAAGGATGGCGACAGAGGCATGCTTACCAGGTTTTCAATGATCACCTCAATCAATGAAGACCCTATCACTTGGGGCATCTCAGCTTCATCACATCACATCAAGTTGAGATTATCATAATCAAAAGCAACCCAATCAATTGTCTTATGCATTGATGGATACACTCGAAACTAGACAGATCGGTCTTAGACAAGCTATTCATTATTGAAACCAGGCATATTGATCAAATTGGCTTCATCGCTTCAAATCAAGTCAATTTCTACTTAATAACATCTCTACCAAGTAGGTGAAAACCTGGTAAACAAGTGCCTCTTGTACTCAGTGCTCCATCTATCAATGCTCAGTCTTGGCAATCCTTTTCTTCAGTTTGTACATATCTTTCAGTCACTTTCGTGACACTCTGGTTCTTTTGAGAACCCTCCTGGCTTGAAACGATCCAGAGTCATAACCTGGGGGCAATCAAATCAGATTTTTCCTCACAATATGAGTCAAGTCAGTTATCGCTGTTTGCTACTTGGGGCATGGGTCCCCAATTTGATCACATCTTTGGCTTACACCAGAGTCAGCAATCTTGTCATTTCTGAAGGACAACTCGCTACTGACGCAAATAGGTGTTTCTCAACACCAAAATCAACAGTGTTTCTTAACACTATCTTTAGACACATCTGTGTTTCTTAACACACATTGGATATTGCAAACGTAAATAGTAGATCGATAGCAATCAAACACATCGCACCCACAATCACAATGGTGTTTCTCAACACCTCATACATATATACATCCAAAAACATTGAAACTGGCTGAAGTATGCTGAACATTTATCTGTATGTTGCCTGTTCTCATTAATTTCGTTAATCTTTTCTTTGTCTACTGCTTTTTGGTGTGGTCTCAATGATCCAGCAACGTCAAATAATCAGGGTGTATGTGGTAAGAGCTCCTGCATTAAGGCGAAAAAGCCTCACATCCCTCGATCCTCTTTATTTGTATGCCAAGGTGAGGTCAGAACTATCTCCTTGTTTGTTATTTATCTGTTTGATTACACAAGTGCACACTCATGGTTATCTTGGCTTTGAATGCCTAGATACTGATGTACTCTTGCAACATCAACTGGAAACAATGTTCAGGTTTTCTCGGTTGTTGTGCCTCGCTGCTTACGTTAGTTTCCCATATTTTATCTGATGAAAGCCATATTCATATTCTTATGGTTGCAGTGGCACCAGTAAGGATTGTATCAACACCGATGTTCCAAAAATGCTCAATGATGAAAATTTTCAACTGCTAAAGCTCAGTGACTACACCATAGGTTACATTCGTTGCATTCATGTTATTCTGCATCTGCATCTACATCTGCATAGTGAGGAAATCAGCATAATAAATTTATCTCTATCCGATGTGAATGATCCGAGATTCTAATCGATCAATCTTCTCCTTGTCAAGTGGTCATGACACCCCTTGCTAAATCAATTGTCCTGATTCTATTTTTAGGATCAAAATTGAAATCTGCAGCTAACCACTTGCACAACCAATAGAAATCTCTCATGCTTTTCTTCTAATTAATCCATGTATCTTAATTTTGGTCAATCTCATTCCAACATAACCTCTCATCATGTACATATTTTTTCCTAACTAAGTGGGACCTATTCCTAATCAGATCAATTTCTTCCTAAATTGTCTAGTGAATTGAATTTCTTCTCATCACTGGGGCACCTAGCCATATTTCAATTTCACTCCCAAGGGGGAAGGATCAGGACATCAACATTCCAGTTATCACATCCTCAATCAAAACCCCATCGCTTGGGGCATCTCAACTTCATTGCATCAAATCAAGTTGAGATCATCTTAAATCAAAGGCAACCTAATCAATGGTCTTATATAGTGGTGAATACACTTGAAACTAGACAAGATCGGTCTTATACAGGCTATTCATTATTGAAACCAGATACATTGCTCAAATTGGCTTCATCGCTTCAAATCAAGTCAATTTGCTTGCTAATCAAATCTCTTAATGGTAATCAGTTTCATCGCTTCAAAACAAACTGGTTATTCATTCAAACCAATCAAAAAGGTTTAAGAGTTCCTAACAGATGTTTAGTTTCATCACTTCAAATCAAACTGAGCACTCTGTTTTATATCTTTTGATTGATCTTCGTCCAATCAAGCTTCAAGTCGGTCTTCTTCTTCAAAAGAATGGTTTCATCACTTTAAATCAAACTATTCTCGGTCTTCTTGCTAACAAGTCTTTGAATCAATGCGCTGATCGCACATCAATTCAAAGAGGGGCAAATGTAATCACCTAAAAATGGTCACCTAAACCCTAGACGCCCAATCGCAACATTTAATCAAGAAACCCTAACCTTGATTAAACCTAAGTTCTAAATCAAATAGGCAATTATTGAATTCAAACTGATCTGACCTAAACCCTAGGTCCTAATCAATCATCTTACTTGATTAATTAATTAATTCCTAAAATCAAATTACATTGGCAAATATATCTTATGTTAATTATTTAATTGATATTATGACATATTAATTAAATAAAAATTACAAAATTGTCAATTAAATCAAAAAGGGATTAAATTAATTATAAAAACATAAATGTGCATCCAAAATTAATTAATTTATTGAAAATGCATATAACATCATCAAATCCAATTAACTGATTTATCAAAATGGAAACAATCCAGTTCCACTCAGTTAACTGATTCTCCACTGTTTATCATTTTGGAAACAATTCAGTTAACTGTGAATTGATTTTGGAAGTTTTCAAAATAACTGATCAGTCAGTTCAGTCAACTGACTCTCTCGACCAATCGAATCACTTGCACATGGATTGTGCTTCTTCAATCAAAAAAAGCAAGCTCCTCCACTACCGCCTCCTCTAAATGAAGGTGCTCTAGACTGCCGAACACTGCCCCTAATGACATCCTGATACACACTCTGTGTTGACTAAACTGTCTGTTTGCGCTTGTTAGCATAAAAATGCCTAATGCATTGACGGTTATGAAATTTCCTATATGAAGAACAACCACTACGACCCTAAGAGAGTTTCTTACTCTGTTGGTTTACATGATCCTATTCAACCAACACAACCTTATAAATTACATCCCTAAAATCTTGGGATTGGAAGGCTCGAACTCCTCCATCAATGAGGTCATTGAGATCTCTGACAAGGTGTTGAATCTTCACAACCTGATCTTGATCAAGGCTCCTAGCAATGACTCTAGACTCAACACACTCCATACCTGAAGCAACCAAAGGATCCAAACAACTTCAAACTAAAACCAAAACCAAATAGCATCAAAAGAAATCAAATAATCACAAAGCTATGGTTTTAAATACATCAGAGTTTTATGTCTACGTTTAAGTTTAAGTTTAAAGTTTGAGCTAGACACAACCTAATGAGCATACACTTCCCATAGTTCCCAGTGTATAAACTAGAGCTCTGATACCAAATGTAATACCCCGCCAGGGAACCCAAGAGAGAGATTAACCTAGAACATGATACTATGTGTGCTGAATAATTTTTTTTTAAAAGTTAACATAAAGAAACATACATTCATGCGGAAGCAATTACCATTTATACACATGTCTTACAATCACATAGATTACATGACTCAAGGGTTCCATGATGTTGAATTACTTAAAGCAAAACACAACTAACAATATAACAAAAGATTCCATTCGAATAGATACATCAAATAAAACTTACATAACTATAATTACAAACCTCGTGGATAACCATGAAACCACCATAACACACATCCACTACACATATCGTAGGGTATGTGGTAATCACTCTAATCTACTTAATATTACAATATCCAAATTAGGTATCACATGCGATACTCTAATACAAGATTACAATAATGAAATTACATAATAAATGATGAAATAACATAAGGAGCTCATCTGCAAAGAACCATCAAGCACCTGGTACAAGGACATCAAATCTCAATGGGTAAAGAATCACTACCACCCGTCCATGTGGAACCACAAAGGTCCACCCCACCGTGCTGAGGAGATAACAACATATCCCAATCGGATATCCAAAACCAAGAAGGAATAACCACTAAGCAAGGGATCTTGATAGCTCTCTAATCAGATGTACTATTCATCATGAAAGGTAAGACTCACTAATCCAGAGGCAACTGACAACGTAGGAAATCTAGCATGTGTAAAGGAAGGTGTCATCATGTACGTCTAACCCTTAAGTTCAGCCCCGATAATCACAATGGATTCTGACACCTAAGTGACCATACATGGAGCCAATGACCTCTCAAACTAACAAGATCACTAACTATGCCCAAACCCACACCTCGTAAGGGGGCAAGCACTATCTCAACCTCCATCTTAGTCTTTACTAGCACTCAAGCATGGGTGAGGAGAATCATATCTTATTAATTTATTTTAATCTCTCAGTATGTCTTTAGTTATCACTTATTAAGAAACTCTACAATAAGCAATCCACTAGTCTCTTACAGACACGATGCTTATTGCAAGCCACCTCCTACTACACATCTAGATAACCTACCCTAGGCTCAGAGATCCTAACAGTTCTAGCATAGGTCACAATCCTAGTGTACCCCAAATCAGTATCCCATACAACAGGAACGGTCATATAGGTACACTAGCAGATAACAAAATCGAAAGGGTCACATGGTCAGTTTAGGGTAATAGCATTGAACACACACGTCATAAAGTAACAAAAAAGATAAACACACCCCCCAACCTCTGTATACATCATAGGTCATCTAATGCCCCCATAAATAACACATGTAAGCAAAAGAGAACCATACAGATGCATAGAAAACAAAACATCTCAAAAGGCTGAAAAAGGAACATACATAGATAGCATTTTCATCTATTAAAACCACCCACATGCATAGAATAAACTCATTTCACCCATTAATAAATCTAACTAGGAGCGTTCATTGCTTACATCATGACATAATATAATGTAAATCAATTGATTAAAATTAATTTCACTATAAACATTAGTCCTTCAACGATAATTTCCTAATACCATTAATGGAGAAATTCGTATCCACTATGACACTGTAATTAATAATGATAAATTTAATAATTAAAATTAATACCCCTTTCTTAATTGAAATTAATAATCATATATTAATTAAAAATAATCGCTCTTTAACGATAAAAAGTTAATCATAAACATGCTAAAAATAATAAGAATAATATTAAAACTTCATCTTTTAAAATTAATAAACATCCTAATCCCACTTAAATAAATAATATAAAAGAACTAAATTAGATATAATCACAAAATAAATTAATTCTTCATTAATAATTAAATAAAATTAAACTAATGTTAACTAACATTAAAATGAAACTAATTTTAAATTATATAAAATTAATATTATACAAATTTAAAATTACTAAAATTTAATATTATAAAAAAAAACATTTTAAATTAACATTAAATATTATTTAATAAAATAAACAATAAATATATTTTAAACTTCTCACTAAACCAAAATGAAATCCAAATTAAAAAAAAACTTTCGAAAACATTCTTCAACAAGAGCTGTGCAACAGCAGGAGTCCAGCCTAATAGTAAAAAAATAAATATTGTTTGAATAGATTGAACAAGCATTGGCATAAGTAAATGATTGTAAATAATTATAAGAAGAAAATTAAAATAAAGTAATATAAACTAATAATTATTAAANNNTAAATAAATTTATTTTAAAAATCTAATAAATTAATTTTATAAGTTTTAAAATAAAATTTAATCTTTTATAATATAAGAACATAGAATAATGAAATAGAAAATTAGAGGAAAGTGTTGTTTGAACATATATATTTTATTTTAAATGAATAGGTACAATATTATTTTAAATCAATTGACTTAAATAATTTCATTTATATGATGACTTAAAATTTTC
>MU227944.1:77584-90503 GCA_018584345.1 Thuja plicata | reverse complement strand
AACTTTTCAATTTTTATTTATCTATTTAAATAATAATTATTTTATTACTATGCACTAAAAATAAAAATTTATTGTAAAATAAAATTTCAATAATATCAATATAACATAATAATAATAATAATAATAATAATAATAACAATAAACAAATATTGCCCCCACAAACAATAATAACAATAAACAAATATTGCCCTCACAAATAATAATAACAATAAACAAATATTGCCCCCACAAATAAATATTTTCCTTTCCTACTTTTAATTGATTAGACAATTTTTTTGTAATTTTGAGAATGAAAAATTAATTAAACCCCTAGCAAAAATAGGGTCAACCAATAAGAAAAAAGAAATATTTTTCAAAAAATTGAAAATAAAAAGCAAGGCACTTTAAACATTGGAAATCATGTTTAATATTTTGCAAAGGCACAATTTTTAAGGCAAACTAATAGCATTAAATCACTTGAAAACATAAGTCTCACCTAAATAGGCTGGACTAAAAACAAGGAATTTAATATACATATAATCCAACTCTTAAATAATCAAAAATCCCCCTTTTGTTTATAAACTATATCATCAAACCCAAAACTCATCTCACATGAAAAGAAAAAGGGATGGGTAGAGGGTACGTGGGGGAGGTGAGACCCCACGTGGTCCCCTCACCCTACTCCCTAGGAAACCATTAGGCCTTTAATAGCTTGTGCATGGCATGCCAGCGCTTGGGGGTTGGGGAGGTGGTGCCCCCCTCCATCAACTTGCTTTTTTTTTAATTTATTTTTTTTAAATTTCGGAAACGGAAAATAGAAAGGGCATTTAATTTAATTTAATTAATTATTTTTTTTCTTTGCAAATTCGTCTTTTTCCTTTTTTTTGTTTTTTTCTGGTAATGCATTTCATTTTTACTTGTGTTTTTATTTAATGACTGTATTTTTCCAACAAGACTTGTTTTTTCTTTGCTAATTTAATTTTTTTCAAAGAGATTTCAAAGGAAGAAATTTATTTATTTTTCCTCTATAGTGTAGACTATAGACAAGTTAATTTTTTGATTTCTAGGAGTTTTAGAAGGAATTTTTTAACGAAATTTTGACAGCATAACGACATTATGCTAAGTAATATAAAAATATGAAAATAACAAATCTAAGCTTCCCATAAACCCCGAAAATATTGAAACATTAATAACCAATAAATTTAATTTTCTCTATAGTTTAAACTATACAAAGGATTATTTTTCATTTTCTAAGAGATCTAAAGAGAATTTCTTCCCAAAATTTTGACAACATAACCCTACAATGCTAAGAATACATAGAATGAAAGAAATTCAGATCTAGGGTTCTAATGACACCCGAAAACGTATAAACAATAATTAAGCCATTTAAAAGCCAAAATAACAAACATGCACTAATTCAACAATGAAAACCTCAGATCTACAAAGTTGAAACCATACATGGCAAATGAAACCTACCTTGATTCCAACACAAGAAACGAAAGAATGTAGATTGGAAGATGAAAGAAAATATGAAAACCCTCAAGCCTAATTCAACCACAGATCTGACAACTATGAAGATCCGAGCACACACAAGCAAGAAAAATCTCAAAAAATTCAAAGCAACAAGGATCCACAACAATCTACAATCCTTCAAAAACCCCAAAATCACCAAGAGCTCTCCAAATCCAAAAACCTGTTATGAGGGAAATGAGAGGAGAATTCTCCTAATGAGAATCAACTTCCCCTGATTGTGCAACTCCTCATGACAACTCCCCATTCAATCCCTAAATTAACTCCACTCAAAATTGAAAGTAAATCCAAATAAAATAAATAAAATACTCTTTATTGCCACAACTCAACTTTGACTCCTAATTTCAAGTTAAGATATTTGAATTTGAAATTACTTTTCCAACACATTCATGCACATGTAAATAATAAATATTTAATTAAATAGATTAAATATTTATGTCACAATAATGCATGCAACCAAATATTTAATTATTTAATTAATCATATAAGCACATTTACTATAGTTTTCAATTAAATATTTAATTAAATTAAAATATTCAAATATTTCAATTTAATTAATTATTTAAAATAAACTTAGGATATAATTAAATAATTAATTCAACTATAATCCATGAAATCATTAAACATAGGAAATCACTCAAAACCCAATAAATCACCTGAAAGCAATCACAAGAAAACACACACATACACAGGAGAGAGGGTATTCAAATTTTGTCAACCTAGACGAATCCAGATAAGGTAGTCATACTAAAACTCATCCAACATTAGGACAATTTAGGCTTAGGTTAGGGTTTTGGATCTGTATGTTACCTTCCCTCTTTACCATTGAGATGAATATTTATGGGCACGCTCACTCCTGCCAATTCAGAGAAGACGATGCCCTGTACCTGCACTCCTGTCATAAAAAAAATATGCATATACATACATAATATAATATCACAAACAATGATAGGGATCGGTCGAACGTGTGGATCTCACCGAAGCAAGTAACTACATCTCCGTCTTCTACCACAACAACACATCAACAAGTACATTCACATATAAGACAACCATACACATGCAAGTATGGGGTAAGTACATCATAATCTAAAATCAACATATGATAATCAACATGAAAACATCATCACATCTATCTATGCATATGATCAATCCATGACATCATAATCAAGTATCATCATCAAAAGAAATAATAACAACTCACATGAAATGTGGCCTAAAATAATTTGACCAATCAACTGAAACCAATGCCTAAAAGAGTACGACATCACCAACTAAAAAGAAAAACATGAGTGGGTATTACATTCTGTGCAATAAAACTTACCCATCCATTGCTCTAGTTGAAGGCAACTAGAAACACCACTGAGCACTGCACGATCGCCAAGATCTTTTGCTCAAATTCACATAATATGCCAAGCAATTTCATATAAAAACACTAAATAATGTTTTCACACCCAACATGTGGGACTAATATTTTCCACAATTCCTCAAGTAAACTACCTTGCGTGCCTGGCGATCCATGTGAGCGCATTTCTTTGAGGCATTCCAAGAATCATTCCACACGCTTTGTTTCTATTTTTGACACCTGCCAAAGCATTTTCTTTAATTTTTTTTAAATTACCTTTCACCAACTTGCTGCACAGGCTCTTCTCTATTAACCTGTGCAACCCCCTTTTAACTCATCCTGCGCATCCATTTGTGGATGGCATGACAAGGAAGACACTGCAAAGATTGTGGAATTTGGGTTTACACCTGTCAATACATTGGCTTGGAAGTTTGAAATATTTTCATCATTTTATACATCACTATGCAACCTTTTGGCTTAAACATAGCAACCTCCACTTTCTCCATTTTGCAGGCTTCTAGAAGACTTTGGAACAAGTAGTGGAATTTGTTTCTACACCTTCCATTTACATTATCTTGAAATATTTAATTTAAAACTTCCTTCAATTCCATGTGCAACCTCTCACTTTATGGCTTGCACAACCTTTTGGGGCGTTGGCAAAGTTGTGGAACTTGGCATTACACTTGCCAAATTTTCCTTTGAATGAAAGTTTTTAAAGACCACCATTTCATCCATTTGGGCATAGCTTTAATAAAAGACAATGTAAACTATTCTGTAGACCCCCCTAATGACGTGGGAAGGGAGGATAATACTGGCAACAGTTGTGGGATTTGGCATTACGCCTACCAATCATAATTTTCTTGAAAATATGCAACATGTTACAAATAGGCACATTGTATACACATTCTGCAATCACACATTCCCTAAGATGACACATCTCCTTGGCATTCTGTCTTAAAGTTCACGTTCCTTGCTGCGCTTCCATGCATATTGCATTTTCTTGAATGTTTTCATCGCTTTCTACCATGTCCATATTGCACAAAATTTATTTTCCCTATTATCATGGAAAACTATGAGACCCCATTTTGGACTCATGTCTTCCAGGTGGTGTGTTTCTGACTAATCAAAAGTTCCCATCATCTGATAATAGTGTAACACCAAATCTAGACACCATGGATAGAGAGATATTGTTGCCACTACATTTTCTGGAGGGTTTCCATGTCTTTCCATAAATTGTTTGATATAAACTCTGTAAGACACACCTTAAAATATTCATACATTCCTTAATATGCATTATGACAACATGCAATTCCTTAAGATCCTCCCAGAACACTATCTTAAAAGATCCCTAATGATTTCCATCTGGTTGCTTAATTGTTTACATGCCTAATTTTTCTACCACAATGACTGGGGTCCCTTTTTTTTTTTTTTTTTCTTATTTGCACATATTATTTAAACCACTATAGATGATTTAAATGTATTTTAAATTTTCTTGTAGATATGGTCCAAAGTGGTAATTGGTCTCCGGAAAGAGCCCCAAATGTTTGCCAGAGACCCACTGTAACCCTGCATTCTAGAACACATATTTTACCATGAAATTTGAACATGATCGTCAAATGGATTCATATGATGACATCTAAATTAGGAAATATTAACATCCAAAGTGGGCTATTTCATTTATTCTGCAACTGTATGTGTTAAAATACATGCAAACCTTGCCAAGAAAACCATATGAGAAGATATCAAGTGCAATCCTGAGAACTTTCTAGTTGGAACACTGATTCATTCAAGTATAATAACTATATGTGCAAAATTTTTCTAATTTGAATATGTGCCCAACATATTAAGTGTCAAAAATGAATATGTCGAAACATTCTGAGAATGCAGATGTAAAACTACATAGATTGCATTTGGATATGACCTTGTAAACATAGAAAACTAACTGTTGAGACTCTACCATTGATTCTGGTAATAAATTTAGAAACAAGGAGTATTGGGAATCACCTCACATCTCAAAACAACCATTCAATACAAAATTACAATCCTCTGAAAGTGGTTGTTCTGCAAAGTCAATTCTGTCAACACTAGCAATTTGCAAAAATCACCTTTAGATTTGACTTCAAAAACCTATCAAATGAGACCCTTATGGTATGAAACCTTGGACATGGATTCAATTTTACATAATTAATATGAAACTTCAACTAGATTTATATAATGATCAACTGGTCAACCGTCATTAATCCTCAAATTCAGCACTTCGATAACTTTCCCAATTAAAACATAGTAAACTGCACAAATTGGATTTGAAAATTGCTTAACAAATCGACCAGATGGATTGACCAAAGTCTAACAATATTCATGGAGGGAAATTTCCATGTTTACAATGCAGGGGAACACTCAATTCCTTATGAAATCCAACTAGGTGCAAATTGCGGGACCCCAAATTAGGGTATTCTGTAATTCTACAAATTACACTCAGAAAACTAGTATAAATTGCAAACGAAAAGGCTTTGGAAAACTTATCACATAAACTCATAGGGATCTAGAAATGGATATGGAGATTTAATTTCATCCCTACAACATCCTGGAACACTCCTTATATCCCGGGTATTAATTTGTCCAAAGATACAAACCTCAAAATTAGGTCACTTAATAAAATCTGGAAACGTGCACAAGTGCAGATTTGGGTCAACACCTCCAAACAGTTGTCCCAAAAACACATCCAAATTAAATTCTGAGAGCTGAAACCCACTACAAATACTTCATGAAAGGTGCTAAACACATTATCTGAGCGGTTTCTCATGAAAATCTTGGGGTCTCTTTTTACAAGCACTCAAAGTAGGCCTTCTTCATAAGTTTTTTGGGGCACTAAATTTTGCCTTAGAGAGGTTTTCAACTTAGTCACTCCAAAGTTATTCAAAATTCTAGAGTTCCAAAAATGTCTCTAATTGGGGACGCGTGCCCCCTTTGGGCATACAAAGGACTTAGAATCTCATGGTAGAGAAAACCATTTAAAAATAATTAGAATTTTTCACTTCACTTCAAAAACTGGGTCCTTATTGAAAACCAAACACCACACAACTGAAAGAAAAGAAACTGTACAAATATACAGATTATCCACAAATAGCGTCAATCCCTTTAACAATTGAAATTAGTACTTTCCTCTATCAAATATCTGATTCTCATCTCCATGTATCAAAGGTAAATTGAAATCATCACTTCCATCTGCTTGATCAAACACACTGCTACTTCTCCTTAGTTTATCACTTAAAAAAAATCAGCACATTCATTTCCATTAGGTACTTGGAAATCACAAAATAATTGAAAGTGCTGGTCATCATGTAACACAAGGTTGTCACATTATTTAAGATTTCTAAGAAGCCGATACGATAAGCATTCCAACTCTATCACATAGCTGAAAACATGCTGACTTACTTCAACACATGCTTGTATATCAAAGGAAATTATTTCATATTCAACCCCATGTGTATTATGAAAACATTTAGGGGAAGAATGATGAACCGCAACCTCTGATTTCATGCTTAGTTCATCATGGGAAACATCATCATGCTGAATTGAAAAAAGAAAAGACTCATTTTCTGTCTGACAGGTGACATACCCTTGCTGATTTATTTGAAAACCTAGTAAACTGATGCAGGAGCATCTTGGGTCAATGGCAATCCTGCACGCCAAAAAATATGTTTGTTTTACTCTTTAGTTGTTTGGAAGCTTCTCGGCATGGTTTTTGTTTCTCACAATAGTTTCTATTGCTTGGCATCCTGTGTTGCTGTTGCTCGGCATCCTTTGTTACTGTTGCCTGGCTTTCTGTGTTGCTGTTGTTGGAAAGTGGCATTGCAAGCAATTGTTATTTTTTCATTGCTGTCAAACCTTAACTGGTGAGAATATTGTTACCTATTTGAGTACCATATCTATTGTTGATGGAGAAGATTTAACAAGAAGACCAAGTGAATGGTTGAGTTAAGGCAAATAAAAGGGTACTTGATCAGTTGGCACTCTGGCAAAGTAATTAGTTGTTTATATTTCAAAGATAGTTTTTCTGGTTGTTTTGTGCCGAGAAAGTTTTGGCTTGTGCCGAGCAAAGTTTCTTGTGCCGAAAAAATTTGCTTGTGACAAGCAAAGTTGTTCAATGGCGAGCACCAATGAAATTGCTGAGTGAAAACAGTGATGTTGGCCAACTTACAGTAATTGGATTAATGATGAGATTTGAGATCTCTGGCCGACTTAGTTGATTTTATTGGGATATGTAATGTTAATTAAAAATTGATCCACGTCATTTTATGTATGGGTAACTATAATTAATGCATGGTTTCTAGATTTAATTAGAGACTACTTTGGAGAAGTAAATGTAATACAAAGATGGGATGATCCATTGGATCTGACCTAACCTAAGATCTATGATCTTGTTTAAGTGGCAAAAGATTTATTTGACCTAAAATAGAGAGGTATATGATAACCTCAAGGGGTTATTCATTTAGTATGCAAAAGGGTGCTGCTAAATGTAGAAGTACATGTGTGTATGCAAGAGGTTTGCATGGTTGATTTACTGTTTGGCATAATCTAGCAGAGAAGGCTGAATACAAAAGCATAGTGTTGCATGTGTGATTGCTTGATGGATTTCCAAGTAGATCAGAAGGTTGAGATGACAATGCTGACTATCCAGTAAGTTAACATCAGAGCTGTAATTGGATCCAAATTTGCAAAGTAAGTTATATGTATCAGATCACAACTTCTGATTACTTTCTAACCATTGTATCAGTTAAATCCTTTAACAAGGTTGACCTAACAGTCATTTGTATAAATCCTCTAACAAGGTAACATTCAGGTGGAATTTTCTAAGTCTTCTAACAAGGCCACTCCTGACAGGGTGATTAAATCCTTTAACCAGGTCACACCTAGCAGTGTGTTATTGTAACCTTTAACAAGGTTGGCTCCTAATAGGGCATCACTTTAGAAGAGTGAAAACTTGGTAGCATGTTATTGGTAGTTTTTACCATATTGGGTTTCCACGTTAAATACTTGTGTCAACTTGTATGAATGCCTATGGTTTTCTTTACTGTTATGTTTTTACAAGCTAATTTTATTTGACAGTAAACTGCATGATTAAAGTTGTTGACTTATGCTATAGCTGCCGAGTAGATCTGAAAATCAGAAAGTTTTATTTTACTACATCTAGACCTGAGGATAACTAATTCACCCCTCCCCTCTTAGTTATTCTAAATTCATTCTAACAATTGGTATCAGATCTTTGGTCTCCTGAAAATAGTTTGAAGGTACTTGGAGCGAAAAAATCAAGATGTATAAGAAGGAGGTTCCTAAGTTGAACAAAGACCACTTCCATGCATGGCAGAGTTTGATGAAATTTCATTTGGCTGGCATTGGAGATGATGCTAAGTGACTTATTGAAAATGACTATGTATCACCTATTTCTCCTCTCACAGCTGCTCAACTAAAAGAAAAGTAAGAACACAATCAAGCAATGTTGGAGATCGCCTCCTCATTGAGCTATTCAAAGTTTGATAATATAAAGAGTTTCTCAAATGAAAAATAGATGTGGGAAAAAATTTCAACTGTCTATGGTGGAGACACTAATGTGCTAAGAGCTAAATAAGAAAGTCTAAGAGGTAAGTTTGATGAAATGAAAATGAAAGAAGGTGAAAATGTCAATCAATACTATGGTAGAGTGAAAGAAGTTGTAAATGCCATTAGAGGAGCTAATGGAACAATTGATGAGAACACCATAATGAGCAAGGTACTGAGAAATTTACTTCCTTTATATGCTATTAGAGTTTCTGCAATTCAAGAATTGAGATGTCTACAATTCAAGAATTGAGATGTACTCCTAACAATAATCTGAATCTGGAAAGTTTGATAGGCAGACTCACTGCATTTGAAATGTCAAATTATGATAACTATAATCTACAAGGGATTGATTCTTCTTTTAGATCACAGATGGTTCTCAATAAATCTAAGAAAGGAAAGAAACATGTGAACAGTGACAGTGACACTTCTGATGATCACCTTGAAGAACTTGAAGCACTTATGGAAAAAAGACTATCTAGAGGAAAAGGAAAGTATAGAGGTAAACTTCCTATTATTTGTTTCTCATGCAATAAAGTTGGTCATGTAGCTGCTAGATGTCCTGATAAGAATGAAAAAGATGCAAGAAGGGACAACAAATACAAGGAATACAAAGACAGAAAGGATGACCGCGACTTCAGGAAATATAAGGACTACAAAGATAAAGGTAAGAATCTTGTTATATTGCTGAAGAGACTTCTAACAATGACACTGATAATTCTGATAACAATGATATAGAAGTTGTGTATGTTGCAATCAAAGAAGATTCTGATGATGATGAGAAAACTGCACTAATCTCTTGTATGAGTAAAAATGATCGTTGGATCATTGACAGTGGTTGTTCCCATCATATGACTGGTGACAAAGATAAGTTTGAAACCCTAAACCAATGTAAAGGAGGATATGCAAAATGTGGTAATTATGCACCATGTCTTATCAAAGGTAAAGGATTGATTAACCTAACTAAAAAAATTATATGTGATGATGTGTATTGGGTTGATGATCTTAAATATAATTTGCTGAGTGTTGCACAGCTGAACACTTTTGGTTACAAAGTTGAATTCCATCACAGAAAAGCAAAGATCTATGATTCTACTGGAGAATTAGTTGGAAGTGGTGATTATACTAAAGGTAACTTATTCTATATAGATTTATCTGAAGAAACATGTTTGTTTGCACAATACAATGATGTTTGGTTATGACATAAGAGGTTGTGTCATGTGAACTTTGATAACTTGGTAAGCATAAGTAAATTTAAAAAGGTTAGAGGGATACCTAAGTTAAAGAAACCTGAGAATGCTATGTATAAATAATGTCAACTAGGAAAGATGACTAAGTCTAGTTTCAAGAGTAAAACACATATATTAGAGGAAATTCTAGAATTGGTCCATACTAATCTCTGTGGCCCCATTGGAGAAAAAAGCTATTGTGGTGCTAGATACTTTATCTTATTTGTTGATGATTATTCAAGGATGATGACTGTAATGTTTCTCAAAGAAAAATCTGATGCATTCCAGTTATTTAAATGGTACTTAGAAAAAGTTGAAAAGGAAACATACAAAAATTTGAAATGCTTAAGATCTG
This sequence comes from Thuja plicata, assembly GCA_018584345.1. Classification (NCBI taxonomy): domain Eukaryota; kingdom Viridiplantae; phylum Streptophyta; class Pinopsida; order Cupressales; family Cupressaceae; genus Thuja; species Thuja plicata. Next base: position 80,470 of record MU227944.1, on the reverse strand, counting down.
ACAAAGGTGGAGAGTTTATTTCTAATGAGTTTAACAGGTTCTGCAATGACTGAGGTATAAAGAGACAGATGTCTGCACCCAAGACTCCTCCACAAAATGGTATTGCTGAATGAAGAAACAGATCTATCATGGACTGTGCTAGAACACTAATGATGGAGAAAAATGTTGCACAGAAATATTGGAAATAAGCTGTAAGTACTGCACTCTATACACTGAATAGAATTCAAGTCAAGAAAGGTACAAATGCTACACCTTATGAACTTTGGTATGGTTATGCACCTAGTGTAAAAATATTTTAAAGTATTTGGAAGCAAATGTTTTATACTGAAGGACAATAGAAATGGAAAACTAGATGCTACAGGTGAAGAAGGCATATTCCTTGGTTATTCAACGAAAAGCAAAGCATACAAATGTTTGAATTCTAATACTAACAAAATTGTTGAAAGTGAAAATGTGAGAATTGATGAGTCTGTAGAAAGAAATGAAGCTGAAAGTACACAAGAGCCTGAAAGCTATAGATCATTCACATATCTGGATGAGGAAGATTCTAATTCACTACCTGAGACTACTATTGAACAACAGCATGCACCTGCTGAGTCACAGAGTTGAGTTGTCGAGCAACTGGAAGTGAATGCCAAGCTATATGATGGAGATACCGAGTCACCGAATCAACCAAAAATGAATACAGACAATGAACCTAAAGTAAGGACTGAGCGTACTCTAGAAAAATATGTGATAAGGAATCACAATTCTGATCAAATCATTGGATCAAAGGATTATGCTATTATGACATGAAGTAAGTTGAAAAATAGCACATGTTTGTTATGTGAATTTGAGCCCAAAATAGTGAAAGATGCTTTAGATAATGAAGATTGGATACAAGCAATGAATGAAGAAATCAAACAAATTGAGAAGAAAAAAACTTGGACACTCGTACCTAGGCCGAAGGACAAAAAAGTAATTGGCACAAAGTGGGTATTCAAGAATAAGCTAAATGAACATGGAGATGTGATAAGAAACAAAGCTGGACTGGTATGCAAGGGTTATGCATAGGAGGAAGGAATTGACTATGGTGAAACCTTTGCCCCAGTTGCTAGATTGGAAGGTGTCAAAACCTTACTTGCATATGCAGCCTAAAAAGGATTCAAAGTTTATCAGATGGATGTGAAATATGGATTTCTTAATGAAATCTTGGAAGAAGAAGTGTATATTGAGCAAGCTGATGGTTTTACTGACACAAGCAAAAGGAATATGGTTTGCAAATTACACAAGGCACTATATGGATTGAAGCAAGCACCAAGAGCATGGTATGAGAGATTGCACAATTATCTGATCAAGATTGGATTTGCAAGAACCAATGACAACAACAACCTATACTTAAAGATAGAGAAAAACAAAGGTACATTATTGGCTGAAATTTTTGTAGATGACATCATATTTAGTGGACAAGATGTGTTATATCAAAAATTTGCAACAGAGATGCAAACTAAATTTGAGATGTCTATGTTTGGTGATATAATATTCTTTGTTGGTTTACAAATTTATCAAATGAAGAATGGTATCTATATCACTCAATCTAAAGATATAAAAGAGATACTAATTTTTTTTGGAATGGAAGAGTCCAAACCAGTAAGTACACCCATGGCTACTGGATAGAAGCTGAAAAAAGATGATGACACAAAAGAAGTGAACCAAACACTCTACAGATCAATGATTGGAAAACTAGAGTATGTTGTACATAGTAGACCTGATATTGCCCTAGCTGTTGGAATTGTTGCAATATTTTCTGCTAATCCCAAGGAAACTCATATGATGGTAGTAAAAATGATTCTAAGATACTTAAAAGGAACTGATGACTATGGTCTATACTATAAAAAGAATGACAAGTTTGAACTCAGAGTTTACATTGACTCTGATTGGGCTGGAAATGTTGATGACAGGAGAAGCATTACTAGTGGAGCATTTCTTTTAGGAAAGAGATTGATTTGATGGACAAGTAAGAAATAGAACTGCACCTCACAATCTATAGCTGAAGTCGAGTATGTGGCAGGAGCAGTTAATTGTTCTAACATTGTGTGGTTGAAGATACTACTGAAAGGTATGAAGGAAGAAATCACTGACCCAGTTGTCATATATTGTGATAACATGAGTGCTATTAATATTTCTAAAAATCTTGTGATGCACTCAAAGACAAAGCATATAGCTATCAAGTATCATTACTTGAGGGAGCTAGTTCAGAGTAAAGAAGTAAGACTTGGTTATGTGAACACTAAAGAACAATTAGTAGACATATTCACAAAAGCACTACCCAAGGATGCTCATGAGTATCTATGAGGTAAATTGGGGGTGATTCCCCTCACTGAGGATAATTAAGTTCTATATGGTACTATTGCATCAAATGTTACATTCAGAATATTTGACACATTGATGCACAGTAAGTCAGACTTTAGGATACCGGCTAAAGTTGTGAAGAAGAACAAGGACAAAAAATAAAATCAGTCATAATCAAGATGACAAGATGAACATGATACTGAAGATCTACATGATAAAGATTTCGACGTCTTTGGCATTGTTGTCAAAGAGGGAGAGATTACCTATATAGAGGAACAAGTTAAATAAAATTGCCTAGCAAGAGAGATTACCAAGAGAAAAATATTACATAGAGGCAATAGTTACTATTGCAAACATTGAAGTGATTATCTACTCAGAGGAAGTCTACAGATGATTAGACACAGATGATTACAGTGTGATTACAGACTCAGAGGGAGAAATGTTTTACAGATAAGAATCAGAATGAAGCTAAAGACATTAATGAAGATTCGTTCATATCAAGGAACACAGGTGAATTTTTGGATTGGTTGGTAACTATGCTTGTTAAATCATTGT
>MU227944.1:64202-77534 GCA_018584345.1 Thuja plicata | reverse complement strand
CATTGCAAGCAATTGTTATTTTGTCATTGCTGTCAAACCTTAACTGGTGAGACTATTGTTACCTGTTTGAGTACCATATCTATTGTTGATGGAGAAGATTTAACAAGAAGACCAAGTGAATGGTTGATTTAAGTAAAATAAAAGGGTACTTGATCAGTTGGCACTTTGGCAAAGTAATTAGTTGTTTATCTTTCAAAGACAATTTTTCTGGCTGTTCTGTGCCGAGCAAGTTTTGGCTTGTGCCAAGAAAAGTTGCTTGTGCTGAGCAAAGTTACTTGTGCGAAGCAAAGTTTTTCAATGCCGAGCACCAGTGAAATTGCCAAGTGAAAATAGTGATGTTGGCCGACTTACAGTAAATGGATTAATGATGAGATTTGAGATCTCTGGCTGACTTTGTTGATTTTATTGGGATATGTAATCTTAATTAAAGATTGATCCACATCATTTTATGTATGGGTAACCGTAATTAATGCATGGTTTCAAGATTTAATTAGAGACTACTTTGGAGAAGTAAATGTAATGCAAAGATGGGATGATCCATTGGATCTGACCTAACCTAAGATCTATGATCTTGAATAAGTGGCAAAATATTTATCTGACCTAAAATAGAGAGATATATGATAACCTCAAGGGGTTATTCATTTAGTATGCAAAAAGGGTGTTGCTGAATGTGGAAGTACATGTGTGTATGCAAGAGGTTTGCATGGTTGATTTACTATTTGGCATAATCTTGCAGAGAAGGCTGAATACAGAAGCATAGTATTGCATGTGTGATTGCTTGATGGATTTCCAAGTAGATCAGTAGGTTGAGATGACAATGAAGGCTATCCAGTAAGTTAACATCAGAGCTGTAATTGGATCTAAATTTGCAAAGTAAGTTGTATGTATCAGATCACAACTGTTGATTCCTTTCTAACCATTGTATCAGTTGAATCCTTTAACAAGGTTGACCTAATAGTCATTTGTATAAATCCTCTAACAAGGTGACATTCAGGTGGAATTTTCTAAGTCCTCTAACAAGGCCACTCCTGACAGGGTGATTAAATCCTTTAACCAGGTCACACCTAGCAGTGTGTTATTGTAACCTTTAACAGGGTTGGCTCCTCACAGGGCATCACTTCAGAAGAGTGAAAACTTGGTAGCATGTTACTGGTGGTTTTTCCCATATTGGGTTTCCATGTTAAATACTTGTGTAAAATTGTATGAATGCCTATGGTTTTCTTTACTATTATGTTTTTACAAGCTAATTTCATTTGATAGTAAACTGCATGACTAAAGTTGTTGACTTATGCTATTGCTGCCGAGTAGATCTGAAAATCAAAATTTTTTATTTTACTACATCTAGACCTAAGGATAACTGATTCACCCCTCCCCTCTTAGTTATTCTAAATTCATTCTAATAGCTATTTCTCAGCTTTATATTGCCGAGTGCTCTATTTCTCAGCCGTGTCTGTGCCGAGTTGGTCTCTTTTGGAAGTTGGAGTGATGGCCGACTTCTTCATTTAATTTTTGTAGCTAGATTTACTTGGGATCTATCTTGGGATCCATGTGGACCTAAATCTGGGTCTCTCCTTTGAAATTGAGCACCGACTTAGTGGTTGGACTCTTGTATTTATTTGGTTGTATGTTCTTAGTTTGATAGCAAGTCTTAGAGCAAGAAGGCAAATGCTAAGATATTGAAGGTCTAAGATCTCTATGGTAGGAAGATCGAATTGTAATACATTCTAATGTATATGGCCGTAACTAGGAAGGCCTTATAGCTTGGCATGTAGATTTTTTAGAGCAGTGGAGAGTGTGCAGAGAACCTAATAAAAATCAATCAAGTAAGTATGAAGACTATTTCATTCAGGAAGATATGTTGTTTAAAGGCATTCAATTGTGCATACCAAGAGGATCAATGAGAATCAATTTGATAAAAGAGAAACATAGTAGTGGATTGGCTGGACACTTTGGCATTGATAAAACATTGAGTTTGCTGAAGGAGAGGTATTTTTGGCCTCAGTTGTATAAGGATGTTTAGAAATTTGTGAAAATTTGTGGAGTCTGTCAAGTTACAAAATGAGGGAGTCAAAATACTAGTTTGTATACACCTATTACTGTTCCGAAGAAACCTTGGAGTGATATCAGCATGGATTTTGTTCTTGGACTTCCAAGGACAACAAGAGGTAATGATTCCATATTTGTTGTTGTGGATAGATTTTCTAAAATGACACATTTCATACCATGTAAGAAAACATCAGATGCAGTCCATATAGAAAATATTTTCTTTAAGGAGATTGTCAGATTGCATGGATTACCAAGAAGTATCATCTCTAATAGAGACAATAAATTTGTGACCTACTTTTGGAGAACACTTTGGAAGAAGTTGGATACTGAGTTAAAATTTAGTTCTACATTTCATTCACAGACTAATGGAAAAACAAAAGTTGTGAATAGAAGTTTGGGTAACTTATTGAGATGTTTAGTTGGAGACACACCAGGCAATTAGGATTTGATGTTGGCAGAAGCAGAGTTTGCATACAACAGTTCAGTAAATAGAAGTACTAGAAAAACACCATTTGAGATTGTTCATGGCACTCAGCCTAAAGGTATATCATATCTGAGAAACATTGTTGGTGAAGAGAGAAGTGCTGAAGAAAAAGAATTTGCAGAATTTATGAAAACATTGCATGAGGATGTAAATCAAAAGTTGGAGAAAAGTAATCAGAAATACAAAGATGATGCAGAAAGATCAAGAAGACATAAGAAATTTGAAGTTGGTGATGCTGTGATGGTTCATTTGAAGAAATGAAGATTTCGTATTGGAACATATGGGAAACTAAAGATGAAGAAATTTGGTCCTTGTAAAATACTGAGAAGATTTGACAGTGGAAATGCTTATGAAGTTGAATTACCTGATGACATGGATATATCACATATATTCAATATTTTAGAATTTTATGAATATCATGAGCATGATGAAGTAATTGTACCAAGTGATTACCCTAAGGAACAGATAGAGGAAGTTGAGAAGATCCTGAAGCACAGAGTTGGCAGAAGTACAAGAGGAAAGGAATACATGGAATATTTGGTAAAGTGGAAAAATAGAGCAATTAAGGACTCATCTTAGATTTCTCAATCTAAGTTGGATTCATTTCAAGTTGGACCTAACACATGATTTAGGGAATCATTTCTTTTCAGCCCTAGGTGTTTTATGCAGGAGCATCTTAGTTCAATGGAAATCCTGCACACCTAAAAATATGTTTGTTTTACTCTTCAGTTGTTTGGAAGCTTCTCAGCATGGTTTTTGTTGCTCGACATCCTGTGTTTCCATTGCTCATCATCATTTTTTGCTGTTTCTCATCTTTTTGTGTTGTTGTTGCTCGGATTTTTGTTGTTGAGTGCTCTATTGCTCGGCTGTGCCTGTGCCGAGTTGGTCTCTTTTGGAAGTTGGAGTGGTGGCCGACTTCTTCATTTAATTTTTATAGCTAGATTTATTTGGGATCTATCTTGGGATCCATGTGGACATAAATCTAGGTCTCTCCTTTGAAATTGAGTGCCGACTTAGTGGTTGGACTCTTGTATTTATTTGGTTGTATGTTCTTAGTTTGATAGCAAGTCTTAGAGCAAGAAGGCAAATGTTAAGATATTGAAGGTCTAAGATCTTTGTAGTAGGAAGATCGAATTGTAATACATTTTGATGTATATGGCCATAACTAGGAAGGCCTTATAGCCTAGCATGTATTGAGTTTGATGATATTAATGATAAAGATATCTGCATTTCTCTTCTCTCACTGTGTTGTTGTGTAATTCCACATTGTATCTGCAAGGAGGTTGGTCTGTGGGTGTGCCCTAGGCCCTACAGACTGTACCATCCTTGCGTCATAAAAACAATGCATCAACACTCTTTACATCCCATTCTTGGAAAAATGAATATACCTATGGCTCAAGAAAACAATCTGATGTAAAATTTGAAACTTCTTTCAGCTTCATATGAAATATTTCAAAATGTGGCTTCAACAAATCAACAAGCAATTTATTACTCATGTCCTCATCTTGGCACATGTCTCCCTGATATAAGACACTATTATAAGAAACATTATTAGCACTACTAGTTTCCTCTTGACAAAAAAATGATTTGATACAATTAAAAATACCAAAACTATCAATGTTCACATCAAATAAGCTAAGATCCATTTTTGGTTCAATGGCAAAATCAGAGTTAATCCCCATATTATAGGAGATACTTTCTTGAAAATTTTCATAAGTCAGTTCATACAAATCTGACAGTGACCCACCATTAGAAATTTTATATTCATTTTCATGGTCTATATGATCCATAATTTTAGATTCATGATTGAGATCATCCTCTACATTATCAAAATTATTTATGGAACCATCATGAATAGAATCACTATCCATTTGATAAGTTGGCGTAATGTTATCTAAGGCTAGAAATTCACACATTAAAAAACTATGTTGTTCAAAAGCATTCTGAGCTACTACAGTCTCATGTTATGGCTCATAGAAACCTTCATGCCTCTTAGGATCAACTACTATTCAAACTAAAAAAATGTGTATCTTTATCAGTGCACCTGAGCCTTTTAATTGAGTTATAATCATCACAAGATTGCCCTTGATTTTTTCTTAGTGTGAAATCCTTGTATGAGAATTCCTTTTCCAGCTTCTCTATGTTAACATAATTTTTATCTAGGAAAAAAGAATTCATCATTGTCTTAAACAAATCAGCATCCTCACAATCATCTCCAACACATGATAAGTCTTCATCCTCTTCACAAGGATGCATATAAACCATCAAATTATCTTCAAAAAGATCAGGGCCATTGTGGTTCTGTGAATCCTCTTCCTCACTATCAGTATCAGAAAAGTCTGATAGAACCTCATCATTTGGGGCTTCAACATCATCATCTGATGAAAGACCTGCCCCCTGTTTATTTTCCATATTTGACTGCAAACAATTTGTTCCTGCAACCTCATAACTAGAATAACTAGTTTCCAATTTATTTGGTGTGTAACCCCTATATATATCTATCTCTACATCAAGGGCATTATGCAATTCTTCACTAACCATGTTAACACTAGTGTGAGGGGAAACTATTGCTTGCAGAAAACACTGTTCATTTATATTTTGCTTTGCAACATAATTTAAATCATGGTTACTAGGATCAACAGGGATAAAAATACTTTGACATTGATTTTAATTTCTTTATCCACACCTATCTACTGTATTTGATACACTATGATGACGAACTCTAGCAGATAGAAAGACTTTCACAATTCCATATTTCAAATTATTTTCAATGTCCATTGTGGTCATAAAAGCCCAATGTAAAGTCTTAGGCTCTTTATCTCTCAATAAGAAGCTCATTTTTTACCAAAATCACCCAAATAAATTACCAAACATACTTAATCATTGGGCCTATGGTTTCTTGGAATATTACTTAATGTTTTTTCAAATTTGATGTTAAAAAATGGAACTAATTCATCTTCTTCAATCTCAATCTCCATTAACTTCTTCAACATATCACTCAGATTTATTCTTTCAACAAACTCCTCCATGAAAGTTGAACTCAACTCTTCCCATGAAGAAATAGAACCCACTGGTAAGGAAGAAAACCAATCCTTGACATCTTCTTTCAAATTTTGAACCAACAACTTCATGAAAACATCTTCATGATGAATCTCATAATCACCCATCAGATCAACAAATCCCTGCAAATGCTTACATGCTAAATCTGACCGTTTCCCCTTAAAATCTTGTAAATGCTTCCTAATCTTAGTAGAAATTTCATTTGGGAAACCATAAATGCCATTAAAACATAACGACATATATCTTTGCATAGAAAAATTTCTGCAAGAATTCATTATGGGCTGCACTCTTTGTGAAATCATATCTGATATTTCTCACATATATTTAAACAAATTATGCATCTACCAGAAAGTTCTGGCATGAACCTTGCAACTTCAATCATTTGTCTTTTGAATCACTATGAAGCTCACCCATCAACCAGATGTTGCTTTGATAAGATTCATAAAACCCTTTCTTATCAATCTTGTAGAATCATTAGAACAAAAATATTTTGCAAGCACTAGTGCAGAGATCAGAGTCACCACCCAATATTAACTGGGAAATATTACAATAACAATTTGCAAGGAATTTCCATTAAATGATTCAAACATATACTTCAATGTCTCACAAGATATAACTTCAAATGACAAAAAATACTATTACAGCTCCTGGATAATGAACTCATGGTCTTATATCATAAAAGACAATCTCCAACATATATGCAATCACTGTCTTAAAATAACAACAACATACTTCTAATTTGATAAAAGAACTTTAAAAATAGGAAGCATGAAAAACATCAGATCTACTCTCCTTTTTTTAGTGACTTCTTGATCTTATAAGGGACTCTTCTTTCTTATAAAAATATGAGGTTACCTAGATGAGAATTGCAGTTGCTATTCTTATTTCCTTTTGACTAGAAACATGGCAGATCTAGAGCCTCTTTTGTAGCTCCATCAAGTTCTTTTCACATAGAGTCACCACCTCCTTGCAGAGGATGTTTCATTCAATTATGGGTTTTCTCCAACTAGAAAATCCACACCATCTTCTTTAAACTCGCTTCAAATAAAAACATTTTCCAAGTTGTCCTTACTCAGAGATCTGAAACAAATTTCAGATTCTATTTCTTGACTCTTTCTCTCAACCAGATTTTGGGATGATTTTAACAAATTTTAACATCTTCTCTACTAGAGTCACCATTTTGTTAGAGATTTTTCTCGTAACCCTCAATCCTAAAAGAGGAAATGGGAACCAGACCCAGGGATCTTCATCTAACTCACAAATTCTGCTTCATCTATAGATTGATGACAAGAAAAGACCTACGTTGACAAGGCATACTAGCCTTCTTCACTTCAAGTTCCACACACTCAGGCGGGTGTACCTAATAACACATATCTACATACATAATAAACCTCTTTCTAAAACCCACTATGCAGACACACAACTGTGGATAGTTCTCAAACTTGTACGAAATGGGCATCCAAAACTCTACCAATCTTATGCAAGCTCCCACCTACATTAAGTATGCTGAGAACTACATAACTTACTGTCACATAAATAAACATGAAACTAAAGGATTTGTATATTATTTTGAGATGAATTATGAAAGGATGAAAAACTATAAAATCCAATGCCTAATCCTAGGCATAGAGTCATATATGAGACCTTAGAGAGATTCCAGATGTACACCTAGTTTTTCCTACAAATATTTGTGTATTAGTGCCTTACATTAATAAGCTATTCAACACAATCACAAAGCTCTACTTTAGAAATTCACATCACACATTTAATGTTACTAACACATGCTCAAAGTTATTTAACTTCCTCCTTGAAGAAGACTAAAAACAAGTATTACACACTCAACAAAGATCAAGTGGACAGGCTCATAAATCCTTAATATATTTCATCTATATAACAATGAATCAAAAAAAGGGAGACAAATTCATGGGAAAATCAATAATGCCTTAAATTATTGCTGGTTGTATACATTTGAAAGTCTACTGTCTATACATCTAACCCAAAACCCAGAAAAACACACTGCTATTTACAAGCTTATAAAAAACATCTCAAAATTCTGGAGCCTCTCCTTGGAAACCCCTCTTGGAGCCAAAATTGGAACTAGGAACCAGAAAAAGTGGAACCCTTGCACAATGAAGAAGAAGGAATAATATGGAAGAAGAGATAATCAAATTTCTTCTCAAACCACCATCTGTCCTTCTTCCAAAAAACCTTTGCAAAATCCTCTCCTCATCAAAAACAAAATATGATCTCCTTTGATCCAATGCATCCTCTTATTTGTTTGCTTCTTTGCGCTTTGAAAATTCTCCAATTCCTTTGGTGAATGCTTTGATAATAAAAATACTCCCAATGTATTATGTAGGCTATTAGTATGTGCAAATTTAATTTTCCTTTAATTCAATAGTTTGCACATTTTCTTTGCACTTTAATTCTTCTTTCTGCGCTTTAATCTTCTATTTCTTCTCTTTAATTCCCTTTGTTACACAAACACCACTAGATCGCACCATGTGTCACTTCTTGACCAGTCCAAAAATCCACCTGGGTACATGCATCACCTGGGCCTGCCACTTGTCATAGTGCCACATGTCAACTAGGCGCAATGACTTGAAGCTAATCTTTCAAGAATTTTTGGGTCTAAGGTATCACACCCACCATTGATCTCTTTGCCTTGAGATCCACACCCATCTGAAGCCTCTCTGCTGCGTCATTTCCACATCATCCTCCACCTCATGCATCCTACTATCATCCATGCCACATGTCGCGTAGGTGTGATGGATCAATTGGTAACCTTCTTGCATCTTTGAGCTCAGGCCATTATGCTAGCGATTGATCTGATTTCCTTGGGATTTGTGCACATCTGATGGCTCTAGTTCTATGTTATCCTCTATGGCACCTTATGCACGGGCCCCACCAAAATTGGTTTGTCTTCATAGTCCACTGGATAGGCACGGTCGTCAATGCTTCACCTGAGCGCATTGCCAAGAGCCTCTAAGCTCTTTTCTTCACAATACTAAGTAAGTGATTTCATTATAAACACTTCTATATTCTTTTTTCCAGTCAATGTGGGATAAATCCCCAATATATTTTTAAAGTTTCCATGCATGCACGTTTACAAAATATGGTTTGTCTTTACCTCTTCTGACAAGCATTCCCACGGCTGAGCGCAGGAGCCAATGAGCCCTTGACTCTTTACTTCATATTGCATGATATACGCTTGTGCATATAAACATATATATATATTTCCTCCCACCACCAATGTAGGATATTGTTTCTCAAAGTTTTGAAAGACAAGGCATTCTGTGTAATAAAACTTACCCATCCATCGCTCTATTCGAAGGCAACTAGAAACACCCCCGAGCACTGTGCGGTTGCCAAGACCTTTCGCTCAACTTCACATAACATGCCAAGAAATTTCATATAAAAACACTAAATAATATTGTCGCGCCCAACATGCAGGACTAATATTTTCCATAATTCCTCAAGCAAACTACCCTACGTGCCTGGAAATCCATGTGAGCACATTTCTTTGAGGCATTCTGAGAATCAGTCCACATGATTTATTTTTTCTTTTGATACCTTCCAAAGAATTTTATTTAATGTTTTTTTAAAGTACCTTTCACCAACTTTCTGTGTAGGCCCTTCTCTCTTAACCTATGCAACCCCCTTTTAACTTATCCCGCGCAACCATTTGTGAATGACATGATAGGGAAGAAACTAAAAATACTGTGGAAGTTGGATTTACACCTGTGAATACATTGGCTTGAAAGTTTGAAATTTTTTCATCATGTTATACATCACTGCGCAGCCTTTTGGCATAAATTTAGAAGCCTCCACTTCTTCCATTTTGCAGGCTTCTGGATGACTTTGTAATGGTTAGTGGAATTTTTTTAGACACCTTCCAATTACATTAGCTTGAAAGATTTAAATTAAATCTTCCTTCAAATCAATGTATAGCCTCTCACTCCATGGCCTGCACAACCTTTTGGGGCATTGGCAAGGCTGTGGAACTTGGCATTACACTTGCCAAATTTTCCTTTGAATGAAAGTTTTTAAAGACCATCATTTCATCCATTTTGGTGCAACTTTAATAAAAGACAATGTACATTGTTTTGCAGACTCCCCTAATGGTGTGGGAAGGGAGGATAATACTAGCAATGGTTGTGGGATTTGGCATTATGCCTACCAATAAAAATTTCTTAAAAATATGCAACGTGTTACAAACATACACATTGTGTACACATTCTGCAATCACACATTCCCTAAGATGAAACATCTCCTTGGAATTCTGTCAGAAAGGTCACGTGCCTTACTGTACTTCCATTCATATTGCATTTGCTTGAATGTTTTCATCACTTTCTACCATGTCCATCTTGCAAGAGCTTTATTTTCCCTATTATCATGGTAAACTATGAGACCCCATTTTGGATTCATGTCTTCCAGGAGGTGTGTTTCTGACTAATCAAAATCCCCCATCATCTGATAATAGTGCAATACCAAATCTAGACACCAGGGATATAGAGATATTGTTGCCACTACATTTTATGGAGGGTTTACATGTCTTTCCATAAATCATTTCATATAAACTATGCAAGACACACCTTAAAATATTCAGAAATTCCTTAATATGCGTTATGGAATCATGCAATTCCTCAAGATCCTCCAAGAACACTATCTTAAAAGATCCCTAATGTTTTCTATCTGGTTGCTTAATTTTTTACATGCCCAATTTTTATACCACAATGACTGGGCTCCCCTCCCTTTTTATTATTATTTGCACATATTATTGAAACCACTATAGATGAATTAAATGTATTTTAAAATTTCTTGCAGATCTAGTCCAAAGTGATAATTGGTGTCTGGAAAGAGCCCCAAAAGTTTGTCAGATGACCCACTGTAACCTTGCATTCTAGGATACATATTTTCCCATGAAATTTGAACATGCTCATTAAATGGATTCATCTGATGACATATAAATTAGGAAATATTAACATCCAAAGTGGGCTATTTCATTTATTCTGCAACTGGATGTGTCAAAACACATGCAAACCTTGCCAAGAGAACTATTTGAGAAGATATCAAATGCAATCTTGAGAACTTTCCAGTTGGCACACTGATTCATTCAAGTATAGTAAGTATGTGTTCAAAGAATTGTTTTTCTAATTTGAATCTGTGCCCAACATATTAAGTGTAAAAAATGAGCATCCCGTAACATTCTGAGAATGCAGATGTAAAATTGCATAGATTGCATTTGGATATGACCTTGTAAACATAAAAAACTAACTACTGAGACTCCACCATTAATATTGGTAATAAATTTAGAAATAAGGAGTATTAGGAATTGAATCACATGTCAAAAAAATCATTCGATACAAAATTACAATCCTCTGAAAGTGGTTGTTCTGCAAAGTCAATTCTGTCAACACTAGCAATCTGCACAAATCAACTTTAGATTTGACTTCACAAACCTATCAAATGAGACCCTTATGGTCTAAAAACTTGGACATGGATCCAATTTCACATAAGGAATATGAAAATTCAACTAGGTTTCTCAAATTATAAGCTGGTCAACCATCATTAATCCTCAAAGTCATCCCTTTGATAACTTTCCCAATTAAAACACAGTAAACTGTACAAATTAGATTTGAAACCGGCTGAACAAACCGACCAGATGGATTGGCCAAAGTCTAAGAATCTTCATGGAGAGAAATTTACATGTTTATAATGCAGGGGAACACTCAATTCCTTATGAAATCCAACTAGGTGCAAATTGTGGGACCCCAAAGTAGGATATTTTGTAATTCTGCAAATTACACTTAGAAAACTAGAATAAATTACAAACGGAGAGGCTTTGGAAAACTTATCACATGAATTCATAGGGATCTAGAAAAGGATATGGAGATTTAATTTCATGCCTAAAAGATCTGGGAATACTACTTATATCCTGAGTATCAATCTGGCCAAAGATACAAACCTCCAAAGTAGGTCACTTAATAAAAATTAGAAATGTGCAAAAGTGCAGATTTGGGTCAACACCTCCAAACAAATGTCCCAAAAAAAAATCCAAAATAAATTGTGAGAGCTGAAACCCACTAAAAATACTCCATGAAAGGTGCTTAACACATTCTCCAAGTGATTTGTCATGAAAATCTTGGGGTCTCTTTTTACAAGCACTCAAAGTTGGTCTTCTTCACAAGTTTTTAGGGGCACTGACTTTTACCTTAGAGAAATTTTCAACTTAGTCACTCCAAATTTATCTATTAGAGTTCCAACACATGTATGGAATCTATGAGATCACTGGAAGTATAGGAAAACTTATTGCATTAGGTACACAAACTATTGGTAATCTATTTCATTTGAAAACTATTGAGAATAAATGCTTGATTTCTAAGATTGATCATAATTAGTTATGTCATAGAAGATTTTGTCATGTGAAATTTGATAATATGGTAAAAATTATTAATACTAATTTTGTAAGAGATTTTCCTAAACTGATGAAGCCTAAAACCATGTGCAAAGAATGTCAATTGGGTAAACTGACTAGATCTACTTTCAAGAATAAGACATACTCTTTGAATGAATTGTTGGATTTGGTACACACAGATCTATGTGGTCCCACTAAGACAAGAAGCGATTATGGTGAAAGATATTTTATGCTATTTGTTGATGAATTTTCAAGAATGATGTGGGTTACATTTTTAAAAGAGAAATCAAAATCTTTTCAAAAATTTTAGATATTCAAGTTGATGGTAGAAATAGAATTAGGAAAAAAGTAAAGTGCCTAAGATCGGGAAAAGGTGGAGAAATTACAATTGATGAGTTTTATGCATTTTGTGAAGAACATAGGATAAAGAGATAAAATTCTTCTCTGAGAACCCCACAATAGAATGAAGTTACCGAGTGAAGGAATAGGACTATCCTAGACATAACTAGGACTATGATGATTGAAGGAAAATCTCCATAGATCTACTAGAGAGAAGCAGTGTGCATCACAATATATACTTTGAATCGAGTACAAATTAGACAAGGAACTAGTAACATTCCTTATGAATTATGGTATGGTCATATTCCTAAAGTGAAATACTTTAGACTTTTTGGAAGTAAATGCTATATTAAGAGAGATGAGGATGTTGTAAAGTTTGATCCTAGAATTGATGAAGGAATATTTATTGGATATTCTACAAAGAGAAAAAAATATAAATGTTATAACCATAGAATGAAGAAGATTGTTGAAAGTGAAAATGTCAGAGTTGATGAGAATGTGTAGAGATCAAAAAATAATTTCTGGTATGTCATAGCTAAAGAAGATAATCAGATTATGAAAGTGCAAAATCAGAATCAGGATGGATTAGAAAAGAAGAAAGAACCTGTGGAAAATGAAGTGGATATTGACACCGAAGGGTATGCTAAAAACTTTGCTCTCTTTAACCAAGGTATCTTTCACTTCATCTTGTGTAACTTCCTCATTTATAAATTTTGTAATGACAGGTGAATCAGGTTATTTCCTACTTTGATCAACTTTTCTATTCTTGAGCTGGTATGAAATTCTTGCTTGTGTCATAGCAGTAATGGTTAAAATTTGTTAAGAAATAGAAAAAGAAATATGAAAATAAGCAATACTAGGAAAGAATCTAAGATGAGTTAATGCATGAAAAGATATTACCATAAGATAGGAGAGAGAAAGCTTCAAGATCCAACACCATGAGACAAGATATTTGAAGGGGAAAGCAAAGAAAACCCCTTGTGAC
>MU227944.1:44110-58756 GCA_018584345.1 Thuja plicata | reverse complement strand
AGTGGAAAGAAGACAAAGAAGTATATTAGGATACCTTGGCTTATATCCTAATATATTACAACAAAGATTAATAGTCTAACCTTGGTTTATAAATACACCAAGGAAAGATTACAAATTCTAACAAAATTCTTATATCTTCTTCACTAGGCATCCCAAGTTGAAAATGCTCTAACTTAGTACTTGTATTGTTTATTGTGACTGGAATCTCTTCTTCTAAACTACCATTGTCATATTCAATAGTAAGTGCACACATATTTACAGCAAGTTTCTTCTCATCTTTACTTTCTTGTGTCCCAATGTTTTCACATTGATTCACTAAGCCCTGAGCTACTGCACATTGATATGGGGAATGAGGCATATTGCGGGCTATGCACCAAGGAGTATTTTCCACATTATGGGCACTATTGTTTTTTAATGGACCAGGAATCTCTTTGTTCTTGGGATCATTATGCTCTTCTAACACAGGTTTCCCATCCTTCCACTGAGTTTTATAAGGGAAATATTGAAGTTTATAAGGTTTATCCTGTCTTTGGTACCGTGGCCTATTATTTTGAAATCCATTTTCATTCTTGTCTACCTTGGCAGTGAGATCTTTCACCACAGTTACCAATGCGTCCATCTTATCTTCTTCCTTGGGGCTTTTATTAGGCTGTGTTTTTGACTCTTTCCAGAGCCTATTGTCATCCTATTTACCAAGCTTGCCAGAAACCCTTCTATTGATTTCTATGTTTATAGCTAACTTATATGCTTCTCTCATGGTTTGAGGGTCTTTATCCCTAAGCAGATAAGCTATTTTTTCATCCAAAGAATTACAGTAGGTAGTAACACATACATTTTCATGCAGTCTCAATACTTGAAAAAAATTATACATAGCCTTTTGAAATCTTACATTAAATTTAGAAATTCCTTCATTAGTGAATTTTTTCAAGCTGTTGAATTCATTCAACATAAAACCAGAATTTATCTTGTCACCATATTGCTCTTTAAAAATGCTAACAAATTCATCCCAAGAATAGATACTATGATCAGGAAAACCTCAGTACCAATCTCTTGCATCCTCAGTTAAGGATTGTATGAATGATTTCATTACAACATCCTCATCTCCAATCTCATAATCATTCATTGTATCCGAGAATACTTTTAGATGTTCTTCACCAGTTATGGAATTATTCCCACTAAACTTGGGAATCTTATCTCTGACCTCATTAGGAATAAGGTTTGGTTGGCCAGGGATACCATCAAAGAACAACTATCTATATCTCTCTAGATGAATAGGTCTTCTTTGAAAATTAGAGCCCATATTTTGACCAACATTCTGGGTAATACTGCTAATGTTCTGACCAATGCCCACATTGTGGAGGCCAATATTTCTATTAGGTCCACTTGCTCCTAATTGTGATGCAACCCCTTGAGCTACACTATATGTCTAGGTATTTTTATTGGCATTATTGGTCTGAACATTAGGGTTAAATATAGGGATTGCCTGACTAGTAGTATTATTTTTCATATTGGGATTATTCATGGAACTCAAGAAGGCAATCCTTTTCTTCATCTCTGCAGCAAAAACTTCTAATTCAGCTTTCTCCAACTATTTTGCAATATCATCTTTGGCCTTTCTCTCCCTCTCTAATTCCATATCAAGTGAAAATATGTTCTGAGATATACCCTCTTCAACTTTAGGCTGAGAAAAGTTAATGCCAGTGATCTTTTGTTTTCCTTTGTCAAACTCTACTTTCCTAGCATTAGTTGTTGATACATTTTGTGTAACTATCTGAGGCTTAGGAGATTTTTGACTTTCATAGTTAATAACTTGCCTCACTACAGGACCTACATCTTTGGGTTCACCCTTCTTAAGCAAATGTTCTCTTTCATGGCATTCTTTTCTCAGGGTATCTACATCTCCAAAAATCTCTTTATTCAAACCATGAAATCCTTCATTTGCACCCTGAGCTGCCAATATTAACTGAGAAACCCACTTCTTTAAGTTTTCCCTCTCAGTAATAGTATTTATAACTTTTTCTTCTCTAGCCTCATCATTCTTTTGCTTGATGAGTAACAATTCATCTAATTCCCTCTTCAAAAGGTCATTATCTCTGAGGACTCCCTCAATATCAGAACTAGAAGAGTCATATACATTCACCTAATTTTCTCCCTTTTGCTCTTCAACCCTTTCATAGGGGATGCCCTCGAAATAGGAGGATGTTTCCCCCTTTTCTTGAAATACATTTTTTGGTCTAGGGTTAAATATGTCCTCAAAATAACTAGTTGTGTCAGACTCAGGGTTTAAAGGTTTATTAATTTATTTCTCAAGAATACTATCTAATGACTGGCTAGGGCCTACTGACCTAGGCTTCCAGGAAGTATTATTAGAGGACTCCCCTTTTCTAGAGTGATTTCTTCTAGAATTTTTAGAAATATCACTCTTTGATGTTGCCTGAGAGTGATTCTTTGTGTTTGCCTTTGTGTTCCTCATTATGTCCAAAATGAAATCTCACACACTTAATCTGCTAGTATTTCACTTGGAAACACTATAACCAATAAATCAAAGTCGCCACCCAAAAAAATTTGGGAATAAAATAAAGAAAATTCACTTTGACAATGATATTTGAGGATATAACTCAATAAAATGCAATACAAAACTTGTGATTTCAAAAATTGGACTTCAAGGAATCTATATTATGGAATGTTTGTATCAGACTAACCTTTCACGCATTCCTTGATAAAAGTCCCCAGTAGGGTCACCATTTTATGTTAGTTCCTTTTCTTGCTGATATGAAAAATACTCTCAGAGAGATTGCTCTATTTATCCCAGACACTGACCAGGCAAGATGCAGAATGACAGAAACAAGGTTTTAAAAACCTCCTTCACTTTGAGCTCCACTAACTCGGGTGGGATTACCCTTCTAACTTGGAATAATGAAATCACTAAATTATTCCAATTGAATGTGGATGAAATTACAGGGGTTGATCATTGTAACTTTTATTTAAAATAGACCAGACCAAAAGCAAAGATTAATTTTAATAGTGATAGTCACTTGATTTAATGGAAATAGACCAATGCTTAATCCTAGGGCATGGAGTCACTTATGAACAACTTTAACCAACTTGATCATGAACATGAACTTAAAAAAATTACAACATCTGACATAAACACAGATACATCTTATATATCTATCTCAACACACATAACAAGTTAATTCATCAAATTCATTGTATACCCTGAATCTTATTGAAACATTCCTAAGGCAATTTTAGTCTTTCTTTGAAAGAACCCTAGAAGTATTTCATAATCTTCCTGACAGGCATACAAATTGAAAATTTATTAAATATTCAATCTAAATAGAATTTAGAACACCAAAATGAAGACACAATACTCATTATATGCTTCATAAACTATTAACTGGATTTCATTTTCATTCAAAATCAGAATTGCTTTCTACATTCAACAATAATTCTCCAAAAACCTATTGTATTGGTCTTGAACCAGAGTTTACAATTATACATTGCATTCTCAAAAATAAAATGGCTATCCCTTTTCCCATTAGTCTTGGAATCCTTTTATAATTAAGGATGCAACAAGCTACTGACTTACTGGGAAAGACTTACAAAATCTTTTGCAACAACCTTGCAACAGACAAGAAACAAAAATTATAACAGAACATGGGTGGCAGCTATTGGCAAAGTCTGAATAAGGTTTGTTGTTGTTGTTGAAAATGTCCTCCTTATCCTTTCACCTTTTCCTCCCACCTATTTACCTCTTTGGTGGTGGGCCAATCAAAGGTTTTTTGTTCTTCCAACTTCACAACAACTTCTATCCACCTAACATCCATGGCAGTTCTAGCCTCAGAAACGAACTTGGCCATATCTCTCTCGATCTTGAAAAGGTTATCAATCAATTCATTGCAATATTCAGCATTTGTATCCTTTTCCAAGCATTGCTTTATATCTTGATTTTTCATTACAGCATCGAAACTAGCTACCCAATCTGATTGTGTTTTTAAAACACCTATTTCATCATAAATTTTTGGGATCAATTATGGACATTGATCACCAAATAGCTGCAAATTGTTGTCTATCAAATTAGATTTGCCATTGAAAAAGGCAAAGGTGTCATTCAACTTACTAACCATATCAATGGTATCTGTTACTTTATCTTGGAAATCATCACTATATAGCATAATAGTTTTTAACTTATCCAAGATCCTTTCCTTCCCTGACCACATTTTGAAAGCAGGTTCTAAGAAAACCATAGCTTATGCAACAGTCTTTGAAGCTTCTTTTAATGACCCATATAGTGTATACACTATGTCATTTTTATATTTTAGGACATCAATCTTGTGCTGCAATATGAGCAATATAAAAGACATAGCATTTATGCTCTGTTCCTGTGATATATCTTTTGATTGGCTTTCTGCCAATGCAGAGTCCTCCTTAACTCTAATGGCAACATCTCTCACAACTCCTGCCACTTGTTCAAGGGTTGGATTTTTTTCCATCTTACTTTCTATTAACTCCTCTTTCAATTTGGTAATTTCCTCTTCTAATGTGTGGTTCTGGACACCACTTCTTCATATTTCTTTGCTAGGGCCATCATTTTGCCAAAGTTCATTTCATACCTCTTGGACAGGTCATCGACCTTTGCCAGGTTCATTAATGAAACTTGTGTCATTAACTAAGCTATCTCAATATCTGAAGTATTCTGCAAATTCCATATCATCCTGTCTGCCCTTTTCTCTTCTCTGATAGTCATGACCAAGGGTTTTTGTGTGGCAGGAGCTAGTGACCATATTTCCAGGGTTTTGGATTTAGGATCAAATCCTGATCCTTTCAATACTTCATCCATTTCAAACTCTATTTTCAATAGAGGATCTTCTTGCCTCCTAATCTGATCAATAATGAATGTGGATTGTAGATCCCAACTAGGCATCAATATTACACCACTACTCTGTACCAGTAGCCTAGCTTGTTCCACAGTAATCTGTTCACTCTCAAGATCATAATCTTGGAGTGATTGTACAATTTCCTCATTCTTATCTACATTTTCTTCTTCTGTAGTCAACTCTTGCCTCAAGTTCTTTTGTTTCAATTTAATCAAGAAAGTCTTGAATTATTCAGAATTTATGAATTCATCATCCTTCATGAACTCATTAGCCATCATGACCCTCTCATCATCCTTTTCAAATAGTACCATTGATTTTCTCCTTGGCCCTAAGCCTCAGGCTCTTTCTACAATTATCTCTTCAACTTTCTAAAATATTTACCATGCTCAGAGATCGTGGCCTTGGCCATGCTTTTCCTATCCTGCACCATCTTGTGCTCTTTCTTTTGTTTCTTCCTTGGTGGCTCTCTAGCTGAAGTAGCCTCTTCACCGACCTCTTCCTCTTCATGTTGTTCTTCTTTTTGTTGTTCCTCCTCCTATTTTTCCTGGTGTTCTTGGTCATGTAGTGAAACTAGAATTGGGGACCCTTTAGATTGTGCATCTTCAGCACTAAATTGTGGTACTTGTGCCATTAGGGTTTCATAGGACTTGAGCATTTCCTCTATCCTTTGGAAGTATGGGAGATCATGGAAAAAACTAGAGAATGAATTATCTGATTCTATCCACTTAGATTATGCTCTTAGGAGGTCATTCCACTTCCTTCTCCTATCCTAGACTTCTTTCTTATTTAGTTTTTTCCTCACAAAATCCTCATCATCCAGTGGCTCATGATCCCTAATTTTTTTCCAAGGAGTCATTCTTTTTAGGGCTATTTGCACAAACTTTTCTGGATCACAGAATCTGCAATTGCTGTAAACATTCTGTATTGCTTCAAGAAATCATTTATCAGATCAAAAACCCTTTTTCTGATGGAGAAGTCAAAACCCATCCACAATCTAGGGATAAAATTTCCCTTCTTATGTCCCTCTAGAAATTCCTTATCTACCCAAGTAATTTTCCAGACAAATTCTAAGAATGCAATCCTAGGGGGAACAAACTTGGGAAGGATGTGAGGGGGCTGAGTACAACCATATACTCTAATGATAGTAATGTAGTCAAAAAAGAAGAAATCAGCCCAATTGTGAGAGATAGGCCAGTTTGGGACATACTCCCAAGGTCTCAAAACATTCCTAACCTCAAAAGGAAGCCTGTGCCTATCTGTTCCTAACAAATTAAAAATTGGATCCACAATCCAGTTGCAAAAGCATACAAATGATGAGTTGTTGGATGAACTATCCCACACCTGAGTCCATCTTTGGATTGGTACATCCACACCATATTCTAAAATAAATAACTCAAGCTCTTTATCCATTGATGCTCTGTTATAATATAAAATCATATACATCAAATGAGAGTAATTCTTAAAAGTAGGTGTTGGAGTATCTGACTGTATCTCTAATAGTGCAACATGGATAACATCAACTATATATCCAACATAGTCATAATCAGTGTTGACCTCCAGGTGTTGGATGTTCATGGCCATCATAAGTAAATCTTGAGACACTATGGAGTCTCCATCAAAACCTAGAACTTTTCTTAAACCATAGACTGTGCATTTTACATAATGATGAAACATGGATCAATCAAAAGGTGGCTTGAAATTGTCTGGGATTTTTACCAGGTGCCTATCTACTCTGGGCATGAACTTAGGCATTTCATATTGCTTGATTAGATGCTCTCTTTTGACAAAGTCTACCTTAATTTTCTTTAAATCAATGTGTGTGCATAATGCACCAGTGACTCCAAATAATTTTTCCACCGACCTCCTATCTATGGAAACTAGGGTCTCTTTATTCCTTTTCCTGATTACCCTAGCTATTGGGCAATATTTTTTAGCTAGTTCCTTAATAAGACCTATGTCAACATAGACATTAGGCACAATCAATTTTGCCATATTCAAATCCCATGGTTTACAAATTGGGACTAGTTTGATCCTATTATTCCATAAATAATGAAACAAAGTACTACCAAAATAATTTGGGGTTACCGGATTTCTTCATTAACACCATTTGTTGTTCCATTCATCCCAGTTTGCACTATTTGTATTCAGAGTTCCAGGAAGCAACTTGGAAAATTCTTCCATATACTTCTTTAATGTAACCTCTTTCTTCTTCTCAGACCCTTGCGAGGTAGCGGGAACAATATCTTGACTCATCCTTCTTCTTTAAATTTACTATCTCAGACAAAATGCTTCAGACCAACAAGCCTTTTTGCTCTTCACAAAAAATCTCAGGATGCAGAAATGAGAGTTGTACATAATCAAACTCAATCATTCAAACTTATAGCCATTAAATCCTGTATCTTGTCCACTTGAATTCCAAATTCTTGCATTTGCAGTGTCATGAAATCATCACTCTGTCACTAATGCTTCCATTAATTCACACTATTTGATCCTAGCTAGAAAAGAGTGTACACTTTTCTCTTTTTGCACTCGTAAGCCTGAAACTAGCCACTTTTCAATCTAGCACCAACCCACTGTACTTTAATCATACCCAGAATAGTCCTTGCGAGTGAGAGATGTGACCTTTTCTTTAACTAGTCACACACTCAACGTCTGTTTCTACCTTGGTTTACATCTTTTGTGGGTGAGCGATGACCTAATTTGCACTTTATCATTTGGCAGTCGCATACTCGCTATCTTTCTACCTTTTTCTTTTATGTCCATGCGAGTGTGCAATATTACCTTTTCTTCTCCCATTGCGGACTCATTGCTCAACATTTAGCTTTGTCTGAATCTTCACGAGTGAGAAAGTACACATTCATTTCTTAATCGTTTCACAATCACATACCCACTAGCTTCTAAATCATTGCTTTTGGATCTGAGCGAGTGAGAGATTTTCATTTTTATCATGCACTTTATTTGGTTGCTCACTCACGCTGCAAAACAATTCAACTTATAACATTAGCGAGTGAGTGATGACCCATGTTCTTCATTCACTCGCAAACTCACTATTGAAAAATCTCTATGGCTTAATCCTTTGCGCCTGAGCGAGCTTTTGTACCAAAATCTTAAAATTCTCTTATTGTACACTTGCTAACCCTTTTTTCTTTTGTTTAATCTATGAGTGGCTGAGCGAAAACTTCATTTTTTCTCCATCGTGCACTCACGAGATTGAAAACTTAACTATCTCATTGACTATGAGTGTGTGGTTGCCAATTTTCTTTCTTCAATTGCATACTCACTAACAACTTTCCTTTTGTCTTTATTTATGGGTGAGTGAGCGATATCCCTTTTCTTTTCCTTATCACATACTTGCGAGCTCATTTCTTCAAACTTCAAATCATTAGTGAGTGAGTGAGGTGATAAATGATCTCATAATTACCCACTCACACACCTTTTAGAACATTTGAAAAATACCTCTGCAAATAAGCGATGAGATTTCAACTGATAACTTCGGCATAACAGATCGCTTACTCGCACTGCAAAACACATATGAGTTAAAACTTGAGCGAGTGAGCGACCTCTACAACCTGACTTCCTCACATAGTCGCTGACTTAAAAGACAAACATGGAAACCTAACACAAGTGTGCAACTACTTCATTTTTAATAACACTCGCTCGGTCATGGAGCATAAAGTGAACAACATAACATTAAAGCGACTATGCGACACACAAGATTTTAAGTCATCACAAACTCGCTAGACCTTCTTTTAAATGAGTTAATTCCTCACGAGTGAGTGTTAAACAGAACCATTCCTAACCCGCTAAGCCGCAAGCCTATGACCTGACTTAAAAAATACATCATGATTGCACAATTTACATTCTTTAGCACCCAAACCACTCACTCGCACCGCTAATCATGACTTTACAAAATTTTACCGCGACTGTGTGATTTACATTCTTATGAATCACCGCTCACTCGCACAACTTGAAAAAATGTTAAAAGACCAACCCAACTGAGTGACAAACATTTAAAAATAGAACATCATTAATGAATTTTGACCTTTTAAGCACAGTAAGACATGGGATTTAAACCAGAAAGCGCGGGAAAACAGTCAAAGCTAGGAATTTTAAAATTTTCTTAGTATAGTGCTAATAGACTAATTTTATTCTTGTGTTGTATTGTGTGATCTTTTCTCCTTCTTTCATTCTGAGATCATCAAATTTTCCTCTAAGACAATTTGCCTTGGCTCTCAGAACATTTTTATCACCTCCATGTACAAGCTTCAGTTTGTCCAACATTTTTGTTGCCATTTTGCAATCCTTGACATCTTGAAATTCAGCATCAGAGAGTGAGGTAGAAAGCTCTATGACCATGCAGTTGTGTTCATGCTTTTCCCTCAATTGATTTACTGTTAATAATCTTGGGGGCAACACATATTCAATATCTAGGAATTGAGTAACATAATTACCAATACTTGATAAGTGGAGTCTTATCCTTCTTTTCCATGAAGGAAAGTTGTCTTTATTAAACTTAGGCATATCTCATCTGTTCATCTTGTGATCTTTGACACAGGTCTTGAAACCTTCCTTCTAAGCACACAAGCCCTGATACCAATTTTTAGTAATAACTGAGGGGGGGGTGAATAAGTGGCCTCAAAATTTATCCTTAAAACTTTACCACCAATCTTTAAACCTCAGATTATTATGTCCCTACAAGATGCATGCCATGAAATACTTTATAATGATTAACTGTCTGTCGGTTTTCTTTATCTGTCCTTAACCTCCTTGATTACCGATAAGAAGTATAACTATTTACCAAAACTCAGTAAATAAGCAGAGTATACCAATCAATCCAAAATTAAAAATGTGAGATGCAAAGCTATAAATAAATGAATCACACACACACAACACATGGATTTTGATGTGGAAACCCTATTAAGGGAAAAACCACTGGGACCGGTACCCCAAATTTTCAATCTTCTGAAGTGAGCCCTATTAGGATCCAACCCTGTTAAAGGTTACAAACACATTGTTAAGTGCAACCTTGTTAGAGGATTTTATACATAGAGGTTGTCACTTAGTATCGAGCATCTATTTCTACCATCCTTGAATCAGCTTCCTTCTTAGACTGTTAATAGGTATCGGGAAAATCCAATGCTACTTTCATGAATCAACCTTTTTGGTACTCCTTGGGATGTACCTCAATATATAGAAGACTTTTAAGTCCTTCTTAGTTAAGAGACTTGATGCTTCAATGGTTAAAATGAAAAACTATGACCCGTTCATGATGCAACTTTGAATTGCAGATTTTCAGATCTATTTAAGTACATTACCTCTCTGATCAATGTATCAATTCAATCCTTGTGCTCCATTCTTTCTACTCTGTGATGCTGTGCTCACTATTTTTCGGTGTCCATAGAATTCCTTATCTCTTCTTCAGCTTATTTGATCAAGACTACATGAAGTTGTTCTTCATCAGTTTCTCTTCAGCATCCTCTTTCTATTCACTCCCCTTAATCCCTTTTCTGTGAATGTTTGTGGAAATGAATTAAGCTTGTCTCTTATATAGACATAATATTCATTTTCTTGATTCTTGATTCTTGGTGTGATAAACAATCCAGCCGATTAGATTTAAAGCATAACTCCTGATTTGTCTCATAGAAATATTCTTGCCAACTATACAAATCATCTTTAAATCAATCACTTAACTTAGGTCGAATAAAACAAAGAAAATAACCAGTTAAGTCTTTCTTTTATCTCTACCAGCTAGATATTTTTTTCATTTTTTGAACTCTCTGTTCTATTGGTCACAACTGACTGATCCATTGGTGAGGAATAACAGATCCATCAGTGAGACTCTAGTTAGCTTCATGATCTCTATCCATCGGGTATCATTGGAAATTTACTTGTTGGGAAACCTTGACTTTGCTCATCGGGCAACCTTCTAACTTTTCTCGTCGGGCACTCTATGATTTTTCTTTTTTGGGAAACACTGTTCCTCTGGTCATTGGGTATCATTGTGACTTTTCATCTTTTCTTTGTTCGTCAATGTGCACTCTATTGATGTTGTTTGTCACTTAGTGAATACATGATTTTTATGTATTTCTAGAAGTATAACCTTGGTTCCTTTGGTTCTTTGAAGTCTTTGGCATTATGTACATGACCATACAGATGATATCAGGTTGACATCAATGAAAATGCAATCCATTAATTGATTTAATGACTTGCATTATCTTCAACTTAACATTGTCACACATTTAATCAGATACATGTCATCATGTAGTTTGTCTACATAGGTTCGTAGAAGTTTGGATGATAGTTCGAGTGAGGTTTGATTGAGTTGTTGGTTTCTACTGTTACATTGTTTGTGTGTATAGTGGTTGAGTATTTGGACCGGTATGTCTTGGATTTGATGTTTCAAAGGTTGTGAAGCTGGTGGTTTCATGTTGCCTTATCATTATGTTCACAACTAGTGTTGTTCACGATTCAAAGTACAACAAGCTATCATTTTTTGTGACATAGTTTGATATTTTAATGTTCTTTTTGATCATAGATGATGATGAATTTGGATTTCCTTCTAGATGGTATTCATGGTGCTTGTTGGTGATCTTGGATCATGTAATGATCATGCTGTTGCATTGCATTGTTTGAGGTGATCAGATTTGTTGTTTTGGGTAGTGTGTTGGCGTTTCTTCATTTAGGTCTTAGTCGAATTGATGGAGTAACGTGTTGTGATTCTTGATGTTGGTTTGGTGAAAAACTATTGTGTTCATGGTTGAATATTTGGGTCCTATCTAAGTCTTAGCTGACTTTATTTTGATCTCTTTGGAGATTAAGCATAATTTTTTAATCTTTTATTGTAATAGGTATAGCTAACCTAGTGGTTGATTATTATTTATAATCAATATAAATGAGATCTCATTTTGTAATAATTGAGAGAGGTATGGAAGTGTGCGATTGTAAGAAGAATTGTTGATACTTGTGTTCTACATTTAAGGCATAGTTTGTACTTGATTAGAACTGTATTGGCATTGGAGATGTTGTTTGTCAGTTCAGTTGTAATGGATTACATTCCCACCTTGTTGTAATTGAAGATAGATCAGTGATCCTGAATGAGGGTCAAATCTATGACTATATTGTGAGTAGTGAGCTCTCGATAATGTGCCTGCAGATTAGGTTGTAAGCCTATGGCTGCTTGTGCATCCTTTGTTCTCTATTTTCTCTTAATTGGGAAGTAATTTTAGCAGAGTACATTCATCTTGTGAGTTTGATTCCCACCGGGGTTTTCCCTTAACCAGATTTCCTCGAGAACAAATATGTAATTAATGCATGGTTTCAAGATTTAATTAGAGACTACTTTGGAGAAGTAAATGTAATGCAAAGATGGAATGATCCATTGGAGCTGACCTAACCTAAGATCTACGATCTTGTTTAAGTGGCAAAAGATTTATCTGACCTAGATAGAGAGGTATATGATAACCTCAAGGGGTTATTCATTTAGGATGCTGAAGTGTGCTATTGAATGTGAAGTACATGTGTGTATGCAATAGAGTTGCATAGTTGATTTACTATTTGGCATGATCTAGTAGAGAAGGCTGAGTATAGAAGTAGAGAGTTGCACGTGTGATTTCTTGACGGATTTCCAAGCAGATCAGAAGGTTGAAATGATAATGTAGGCTATCTAGTAAGTTAACATCAGAGCTGTAATTGGATCTAAATTTGCAAAGTAAGTTGTATGTATCAAATCACAATTGCTGATTGCTTTCTAACCATTGTATCAGTTAAAATCCTTTAACAAGGTTGACCTAATAGTCATTTGTATAAATCCTCTAACAAGGTGACATTCAGGTGGAATGTTCTAAGTCCTCTAATAAGGCCACTCCTGACAGGGTGATTAAATCCTTTAACCAGGTCACACCTAGCAGTGTGTTATTGTAACCTTTACCAGGGTTGGCTCCTCACAGAGCTCACTTCAGAAGAGTGAAAACTTGGTAGCATGTTACTGGTGGTTTTTCCCATATTGGGTTTCCATGTTAAATACTTGTGTCAAATTGTATGAATTCTTATGGTTTGTTTTACTGTTATGTTTCTAAAAGCTAATTTCAATAGATAGTAAACTGCATGATTAAAAGTTATTGACTTATGCTACAACTGCTGAGTAGATCTAAAATATAGAAATTTTTTATTTGCTACATCTAGACCTGAGGATAAATGATTCACCCCTCCCCTCTTAGTTATTCTAAATTCATTCTAACAATTGGTATCAGAGCTTTGGTCTCCTGAAAATAGTTTGAAGGTACTTGGAGCGAAAAGATCAAGATGTATAAGAAGGAGGTTCCTAAGCTAAACAAAGATAACTTCCCTGCATGGTAGAGTTTGATGAAACTGCATTTGGCCGGTATTGGAGATTATGCTAAGCGACTTATTGAAAATGACTATGTATCACCTACTACTCCTCTCATAGCTACACAACTAAGAGAAAAGCAAGAGCACAATCAAGCAATGTTGGAGATCGCCTCCTCATTGAGCTATTCAGAGTTTGATGATATAAAGAGATGCACAAATGAAAAACATATGTGGGACAAACTTGCAACTATCTATGGTGGAGACACAAATGTGCTAAGAGCTAAATCAAGTCTAAGAGGTAAGTTTGATGAGATGAAAATGCAAGAAGGTGAAAATGTTAATCTGTATTATGGTAGAGTAAAAGAAGTTGTAAATGCCATTAGAGGAGCTAATGGAACAATTGATGAAAACACTATTATGAGAAAGGTACTGAGAACTTTACTTCCTATATATGCTATTAGAGTTTCTGCACTTCAAGAATTGAGATGTACTTCTAACAATAATCTAAATCTATAAAATCTGATAGGCAGACTCACTGCATTAGAAATGTCAAATTATGATAACTATAATCCACAAGGGATTAATTTTTCTTTTAGGTCATAGCTGGTTCTCAATAAATCTAAGAAAGGAAAGAAACATGTGAATAGTGACAGTGACACTACTGATGATGATATTGAAGAACTTGAAGCGCTTATGGAAAAAAGGCTATCTAGAGGAAAAGGAAAATACAGATGTAAACTTCCTATTATTTGTTTTTCATGCAATAAAATTGGTCATATAGCTGCTAGATGTCCTGATAAGAATGAAAAAGATGAAAGAAGGGACAACAGATACAAAGAATACAAAGATAGAAAGGATGACCAAGACTTTAGGAAATATAAGGATTACAAAGACAAAGGTAAGAAATCTTGTTATATTGCTGAAGAAAATTCTGACAATGAGACTGATAATTCTGATGACAATGATATAGAATTTGTTTATGTTGTAATGAAAGAAGATTCTGATGATGATGAGAAAACTGCATTAATATCTTATATGAGTAAAAATGATCATTGGATCATTGACAGTGGTTGTTCCCATCATATGACTGGTGACAAAGATAAGTTTGAAACCCTAAACCAATGTAAAGGAGGATATGTAAAATTTGGTAATGATGCACCATGTCTTATCAAAGGTAAAGGATTGATTAACTTGACTGACAAAATCAGGTGTGATAATGTGTATTGGGTTGATGATCTTAAATATAATTTGTTGAGTGTTTCATAGCTGAACACTTCTGGTTACAAAGTTGAATCCCATCACAAAAAAGCTAAGATCTATGATTCTACTGGAGAACTTGTTGGAAGTGGTGATCAGACTAAAGGTAACTTATTTTATCTAGATTTATCTGAAGAAACATGTTTGTTTGCACAGTACAATGATGTTTGGTTATGGCATA
>MU227944.1:24479-41616 GCA_018584345.1 Thuja plicata | reverse complement strand
ATGAAGAAGATTTAACAAGAAGACCAAGTGAATGGTTGAGTTAAGGAAAATAAAAGGGTACTTGATTAGTTGGCACTCTGGCAAAGTAATTAGTTGTTTATCTTTCAAAGATAGTTTTTTTGGTTGTCCTGTGCCGAGAAAGTTTTGGCTTGTGCCAAGAAAAAGTGGCTTGTGCCGAGCAAAGTTGTTTGTGATGAGAAAAGTTGTTCAATGTCGAGCACCAGTGAAATTGCCGAGTGGAAACAATGATGTTGGCCGGCTTACAGTAAATGGATTAATGATGAGATTTGAGATCTCTGGCTGACTTAGTTAATTTTATTGGGATATGTAATGTTAATTAAAGATTGATCCACGTCATTTAATGTATGGATAACCGTAATTAATGCATGGTTTCAAGATTTAATTAGATACTACTTTGGAGAAGTAAAAGTAATGCAAAGATGGAATGATCCATTGGATCTGACCTAACCTAAGACCTATGATCTTGTTTAAGCAGCAAAAGATTTATCTAACCTAGACAGAGAGGTATATGATAACCTCAAGGGGTTATTCATTCAAGATGCTGAAGTGTGCTGCTGAATGTGAATTACATGTGTGTATGAAAGAGAGTTGCATAGTTGATTTACTATTTGGCATGATCTAGTAGAGAAGGCTGAATACAAAAGCAAAGAGTTGCATGTGTGATTGCTTGATGGATTTCCAAGTAGATCAAAAGGTTGCAATGACAATGCAGGCTATCTAGTAAGTTAACATCAGAGTTGTAATTGGATCTGAATTTGCAAAGTAAGTTGTATGTATCAGATCACGACTGCTGATTAATTTCTAACCATTGTATCAGTTAAAATCCTTTAACAAGGTTGACCTAACAGTCATTTGTATAAATCCTCTAACAAGGTGACATTCAGGTGGAATGTTCTAAGTCCTCTAATAAGGCCACTCCTGATAGGGTGATTAAATCCTTTAACCAGGTCACACCTAGCAATGTGTTATTGTAACATTTAAGAAGGTTGGCTCCTCACAGAGCTCACTTCAGAAGAGTGAAAACTTGGTAGCATGTTACTGGTGGTTTTTCCCATATTGGGTTTCCACGTTAAATACTTGTGTCAACTTGTATGAATGTTTATGGTTTGTTTTACTGTTATGTTTCTACAAGCTAATTTCAATAGACAGTAAACTACATGATTAAAAGTTGTTGACATATGCTACTGCTACCGAGTAGATCTGAAATACATAAAGTTTTTATTTGCTACAACTAGACCTGAGGATAACTGATTCACCCCTCCCCTCTCAGTTATTCTAAGTTCATTCTAACAGACACAAATCTATTGTAACTTATCCCAAACATATTCAGCCTTGCCCCTATATGATTTGATTTTCCCTTAAAGAAGTACAAATTAGATCTAATTTTCTCAATCTATGTGCCAACAAGAGTTACTATTTTTGGCAAGTCTGATCTTAGTGGTTGCACAGATGCCAATCTCTCAAAAAGTGTTGTCCTGCCAGACCAAGTTGAATAATATGGATTCAAAATTGACAAAAAATTATATACCTTTTCTTGAAGGCCTGGCAAATTTCCATAAGTTCCATATACTACATCAATTGTATCTTTAATAGTATATATTCTATGCTGAAAAATTGATGTTAGTGCACTTAAAATTACATTATTGTGTTTTTTTACCTCTAGCCTTGTTTCTATAGCTATCTCCAATGTATCCTTTGTTTGGATTTCTATATCTTGTACCTCTTTAGGTTCAGCAAGGGAAACCTTAGGATTTTCCATCAATTGTTGTGTAAGCTTAGCTATGAGCTTCTCTTGTGCCTTGATTTTTATCAGTCCCAATTCTCTGCCTTTGATAATGTCACTAGTATCACTAGTGAGTTTCTTCAGCTTCTCTGACATCTAGACTGCTTTTGCCTCATTAAGTTGGGCAAAGTGTGTTAGCACCTGGGATATTTCTAGATCTTCAGTATTATGGAATGACTAGATTATCTTATCACCTTCCATCTTTTCTTGGATATTCAAAAGGGATTGCTTTTGATCCTTAGGAGCTAAGCTCCACATTGCAAGTGCCTGGGACTTGGGGTTGTAAACAAACCCTCTTATCATATCCCCAACCCGAGTCTCTGATGAAAATTTGACATCAATTTGTTTTATGATTTGATCAATAATAAAGGCCGAGGCTAGATCCAAACCTTCCACTAATAGCATACCACTAGCCTTGACCAGTTGCCTTGCTTGTCCAGGTGTTATTTTCTCTAATTTAGGATCATAATCTTGTAATGTTTATAGAGCCTCTTGGGTTACTAGATCACCCTTTGCTAATTGCAACTGTGTACTCACCTATTGTTTCTTGTTCCAGATGAGAAAGTATTTAAATTCCTTTGTCTTAATGAAGTTGTCATCCTTAAATTCCTTTGTCTTAATGAAGTTGTCATCCTTCCTGCTCTGATCTATTTTTTGAATTGGTGATCATAGGGCCTATTTCAAGTTATTAGGGCACCAATTATGTCTATCCTTTTCTCCTTCTAAGAAGGTTCCCCTGTTTCAACTTTTTGTCTCATGGGTGGGGGTTCATTTGTCACTTCCTTCTTAGGGACCTCTATTAGGTCAATGATATTTTCTCCATCAACAAATTTTTGCTCTGCAATTTCTTGATTAAATGGAGGGGGACTAGGCACCTAGTATTCTTCATCAATATCATCATCATATTTTTATGATGAGTTCCCTTTGTGGCCTTTCTTCGGCACTACTAATGCATCTTCTTATTGATTGCAGAGGAGAGAGTGTGTGACTCTATCATAGCATCTAACCTTTTCAAATAAGGCATATCTGGGAAGAATCCTCCAAAATAAAGACCTTTTCTCTTGACCTACCTCTCTAGGTCCATTAACTCATTGAAATTTATAGCTATCTTGTCAACCTCCTCATTCTCAAAAATATTTCTGATCAAATCCTCTTCCATGCATTCTTCATGGTCTTTGGTGTAGGGGATGGTTGGTGTCAACAACTTTTTTGCACTGAGGATGAAACCCTCTGTGTCAACATATCTATATAGGGTCACATTCATCCTGTAATGGTTCATCTAATTATTCACAGGGTCTAAAGTCATCTTTCCAATGGTAAAATTGTAAATTTTGAACTGCCTTGGGGTAAATGTACCCTTCCTATGTGGTGCAAGGTGTTCTTTATCTGTCATAAGGAGTTGTCTGATGAATTCCATTGCAGCTATCCTTGGCAGCACATGAAATGGAAATACATGGGGAGGATGGGTACAACCATACACCCTAATCAGTGTAAATTTTTTCTCATAATAAAAATCTCCCCAGTTGTGGTCTCTTGGCCATTTGTCCAGATATTGGCATGGCCTTAATAATTGTATCACTTTTATCGGCAGCCTGGTCTTGTTGACTCCTAAGAATTGAAGAATTGGATATATTATCCAATTTTCAAAAGCACAAAACTCCTTCTCCATAGAGGTGTAGTTCCACACTCTAAACCAAAATTGAATAGGGTTTGGTTGGTTGTGATGAAACCTTTGTAGCCTTAAACACTGGCAATTCATGAGTAGGAAGTTGTAGTACATATCAAATGCGTAAGAATTGAATGATGCATGAATTTGGGATGATCCTTCTTACTCTGTATGTCTATGAATCTCTGATGCATTTGGTCTATGATATATTGAATGTAATCATAGTTAGAAGTAGTATGGAGGCTCTACATGTCCACCACCATCATCAAAAAATCGGAGGTAATCCTATCTGCTCTTCCATCCTTTCCTAGCACTCTTCATAGTGCATATGATATGTACTTTATATAGAAATTTAGGTCCTTGTAGAAGTATGGGGCTGCTCTTGGCATGGGTGCTATGTAGGTTTTCATCTTCTTAGGAACATGATGTTCCTTAATTAATTTGGCAGCAATACCAGACTCTCTAGTATATCTATTTTCTAGGCTCTTCAAATTTATTTCAGTGGTCATAGGGTAGTAGACATTGAAGGCCTTCATGAAAGAGTTTCAGTCTAGGGTAACTAGGGATTTTCTATCACCCCTCTTGATTTTCTTGGTCAAGATATTATACCTCCTAGCCAATTCTAGAATGAAATCAACATCTACAAAGATGTTGGGAACTATTAACCTGTCTAATTTACAGGTCCAAGGGTTTGAGATTGGCATGGCTTCATCACTATTATTAAATAAGTAATTGAACAAAGAATAGCCTGGTGAGCCTGGGGTTTTTGCATCTCTAATGCAGGATAAATCATCAATCAAGGTGTCGGCACTTAACTTTCTATTTTGGCTCGACCCTGGAAGTAATGTGAGGAACTCATCTAAGTAATTTCTCTTTCCCTTTGACTCATCCTCAACATCATCACTCCTCCCATTGGTGGATGCTAGACTTAGTGCTTGGCTTATTTTTCCCTTTCTGTGTTGTGATCACACTTTTCTTCATCAATACTGAAACAAATCTTCTCAAAACCCTCACCACCAACTGTGAATTCCTCAAAAATCTAAAATTTTGAATACTGGAAACACTACTAATCACAATCTTTGCTTAATTATAAACTAGGAAAATCACTTCTTTGAATGACTTGCTACTGGAGAATTCAAATTTTCTCAGAAAATACTAAACTCTCTATAAAAAATCTTCGCTCTGAGAATTTGGAAACTGGTAAGAATGCAATGACAACAGATATGTATACTTATAATTGAGAAATCAATGCAGTCATCTCTTCAAACTGGCAAATTTTCAATTCATTCACTTTGCCATTAGTTTTACACACTGTGACATCGATTCTAGTTCTAGCCATGGTAATTCAAACTGACATGTAATCAATTTTTAATGAGTTCTTTTGCTTATAAAAACCTTGTAAAATTTGAAAAGAAATCAAACTCAAATCTGATTGGTTGTCATTAATCATATTTTGGCTACTTTTCCATCTGTCAAAACCTTTGAAATCCTATTAGTCAGCAACTGTCGATGATGGCGTCGAATAAAAGTATTCATTTAACTCTGGTTTTACTTCTGGCGACCTAGCAACTGTGTGATCTCCTTGTCGCTTGATAATGTTTCTAAGTGGAGTATCTTACTAAGACTTAGCAACTACCGTTGGATCAAAATTTAGATCAATGGTTATCTCCATGTCACTTAACTCATCTTCTTATGGAGACAATGTGACTAAGCCTTTAGTATCTTTATCGCTTGATTATTTTAACTTTATGATTTTCATCTGGAGACAATGCAACCGTCGTTGATCTCATTTTCCTTTGCATCTGACAGTTGTCACCAAGTCTCATGATTCTCATGACAAACCCTAATCTTTCTCAAGACTTAGCGAAAGATGAACACGTGTCTTACTTTTCCTTTTGTCTCCTGATCGCTAGATATTGTTTGACTTTTCAAATTTATCCTGCGACCATGCAACTACCGTCAGATCTGGCCTCCATCCTGTGGTTGTTGCTAAATCTCTTGATTATTAACTTAATTCATGATTATTCTCACGACTAGGCAATAACACTATCTTCCAAACTATCCTTTAACTCAAGTTTATTCAGAGACTTGGCGACTGTTAAAAATCCATGTCGCTTGATAATTTCCAAACTACAGGGTTAATCTAGAGATAATGCGACCATCGTTAGATAAAAAATGAGATGAGTGGTTGTTGCTGAGATGAGTGGTTTTTGCTAAGTCTCATGATATTTGAATTAACTCACATGTTATTCAGAGACAAAGAGACAACAGTGAAAACTTAACCTTTCGACTTAATTCATAAACCTAGGTCACATTGGGAGATAATGCGATTGAGTAAACTTGAAGTTGCCATAAGAAATTACTAACCCTGATCTTATCAAGAGACAATCCGACCACCGTTAGATCATATCTCAGATAAAAAGTCTGCACCAAGTGTCCTGATCTTCAAAAGCATATTCTTTTTGTTAAGAGACAATGCGACCAAAGCATTTCGCCAAGTCTCCAGATTGAATGGAATATTTGCTTATCTTCATGAGACTAAGCAACTAAATAATAAGCACATGCAAATAACTCAAATTTAAGTTATGAAAAAGGTAACATGAAAATAGAAACTCTACTGAGAAATTAGGGATTTTTTCATTTTTGAATAGAAATGACCTAAGGGCTTAGGGTTTTTGGCATTTTCGCTAGGTTTAGGACTAAAACATTTACTTGCAGATGTATAAGAGCAACTTCAAACATGATTTTCAATTTTTTGAGCATAGGCATGATAGGAAACTTCAAAATTTTTAGGGCAGACTCAAAAAAAGGAAATACAACCAACAAAATCTACAGTCTCAGAAAGAGATAAATGGAGTATGTGATGCCAGTATTCAATTGAGCGTAAAGGATCTGACACAAGAAAAGGTAGTTGCTATATTTACAAATAAAAGTTTATTATTTCTTATTAATATTTGTAACAGAGAAATCTCTTAACCATCCTATTTGTAAAATGTAGACTTGGGTGATATTCCAAAAGAGTGTTGAAAGACCTCTAACAAGGCCACTCCTAACAAAGTGAAGATCTTAATAGATCTAAGGTAAATCCCCTAAAAGGGTCACATTTAGAAAATGTGTTTGTAATATTGAAAAGGATAAGTTTTTAACTCAACATACTTCATAGGGGTACATTTTTATTGCAGGTAACGATTCCCACAAAGGTTTTTCCTAAATTTGATTTCCTCGTTAAATCTTGTGTCAACATAGTTAAATCTTGTGTCAACCGAGTTAATCCGATATTGCTAAGTTTGAATGATTGATTTACATATTAGAGATGTATTTCTTCTTAAGTTAGTGAGTTATTTGGTGAATTGGTTATTTATTGTATTTAGTATTACTGAGTGAATTAGTGAGTTTATTTTGAAGTGTTTAAGTTTTGATTTGTCTGATTCACCCCCCATCTAAGTGGACCAATAGGATAAGGAGATATGGAGATATAAGGGACACATAGGCATGGAGTAGGGAGAAATAGGGAGGTTTCTAGCAAAGGGGAGAGACAAGGGTTATGAGGCAATTAGGAGATCATAGAGATAAGGATATATATCTGTAAGAGATGGATAAAGGAGGTGTTAATGCCTCAACAACATCAAAAAATCAGCATGGGGATGGGTTCCCCCAATGTGATCCCGCTAGTTCATAACTCCAATAAGAAATATCATTCGATAAAAAATCACATCAAGAGTGGGATAAAATATATTAAAAAAAAACTTTATTTTGGCATGCCTCACCTAAAGAGCCAGTGTAAATGAAACTATTATAAGCCATCTCATAGATTCTCATCTACTAAACAATTTTGACAAGAAAATACATTAAGCAACGACCTTAATAAAATTGGACATTGCTTCCACATAGATAGAAAATATTGAGAACACAACCACATCAAAGGAAGATTGAGATGCAATCACCACAATATTTGATGTTTTAGTATTATGAAGTATCTTTTAAAGCTCAAGGATATTATAAATAGTCTCATTAATTCAAGTGAGACTATTACCAATAAAGATCTCATCTCCAAACTCTTAACATTTTTTGAGAATTTGAATACTACACTCATTTTGAATATAAAGTTGACAACCTTCAATGTTTTGGAGGGTCTACTATTGCAACATGAATAAATTATTAATACAAATGATAAGTCTAAATCAACAAATAATTTTTCCTCTAAGTTCAATGGAAAGAAAACTCAATGGGAAAGACATTATTTATGAATAATAAAGAGTGAGGAGAAGGAAATTTTCTATTATTGTAATAGCCTTATTCACCCCAATTTTTAGATCTCAATAATTTTATCTTATAATCTGATTAGTTTTGGAACTAAAGTGATATGACTATACCGAGTATCATGATTGTAGAAATGGTTAGATCAGTTATTGTTTTATCGTTGATGTCAAGAAATTAATTAATTGATTTTTATTATGTTACCATATCTTAAGAGGAGAAGCTAAATGGGTGAAAAATTTAGATTAGACATAATGAAGTAATGATGATATAGCTGTTTTCTACTATATATTTGATGTTATCAAATCGATACAATTGATTGATCAAGTCAGAAATTGCAAAGAGTTAAAGTTATGTATGAAAGAGTTACTTTACTGAGATAGACTGAGTCAATCAATAGAATGTTGTGTGAGTCGGTTATAGTTACCAAAGATTGAGTGAAAGTCAAGAACCAAGTACCAAGCACCAAAAATGAGTTAGACACCAAGTAGTGAATGAAGTCAGTTACTGAGTTGCAAAGCAAGTTTTACCGAGTACAAGATATTGATAATAAATGATGATAAGATCAAAAGTAATGTGAAGTAATGATGAGATGGATTAGGAAATGAATTAAATGAATATTGTTAGAAGATCTACAAATGATAAAAATAAATAAGAAGATCTAAGACAAAGATCAAGCAGTTTAACTGAATTGTGAAGAGTTCTAAGAAAAGTACAAGTTCCAAGGTAAAAGTGATATGGTTTATCGAGTTTTGATTTATGAAGAAGATGATCGACTGACTGAGCACAAATGTAGGAAAATAAAATTAAGGAGATTAAGAGGCAAAAGTATGTCTATATAAAGAATGAGAAATTAACAGAGAATAATAGAGAAGCTAGACAATTGAACAGAGAAGAAGAAGAAGTTGAAGAACAACATATACCGAGAAAAAAAAAGAAGCTCGAGAACTAAACAAAGAAGAAGAATCTAAGCCGAAGGAAAAAATTTATTGAGTAGAACATAGAAACAAGATTGAAGAATCTACAGTCTGAGAAAGAGATCAATTGTAATGCCCCACCAGGGAACCCAGGAGAACTTAACCTAACATGACACTAAGTTATGGAATATTTTTTTTTAGATGTTTACAAACAATAATGATAACAATGTAGAAGCAACACAATGAAGTACATGACATACACATAAGTACAACACAACATAGATAACATTTCTCGAGGGTTCCTTAACGTAGGATAACTTAAGCATAATAATTTACAAATAACAACTTTAAAGAACTAACATAAAGGATACATCAAATGAATCCAATAATATACATCTCATAACTCACATCCCCTACACATGACGTAGGGTATATAGTAATCACTCTAATACAAGTATGATACAACAACTAATATAAATATCACATTCGATACACTATTACAAGTTTACAAGTGATATGATAAGATCAAAACCTCCAAAGATAAACATGATAAATAAAACACAATACATCCTTGAAAGGATGTCAATCAATATCCACATATGGTACAAGTACACAACTCATGTAACTGAACAAGTCTCTGAAAGACTAAGAAGATGAAACTGCAACAAGGATCATCCAAGCATGAAGAAGAACCGTCAGAATCTCAATGGTAATAAGAATCACTACCACCTGACTATGTGGAACCAAAGGTCCACTCCCACCATGCTAAGGAGATAGTAACAGGACCACTAACATGGGATATAAAATGAGAAGGCAAACACCAAGGTCTACATGACATCATACTCAATGCATAGGAAGATCCTAGAATTTCACTAAACCACAATAAGGAACACTAAACAATACCAGAGGTAATCGACACTCGTAGGATAACCTAATCTATATATAGGGAAGTGTCACCACATAAGTCTACCCTTGAGTTAACCCTAGTAGTCCCTTTTGGACGTTGGCCCCCAAGTGACTCTATGTGGCTCAGTAATCCTTTCGTGAAGACAAGGGTCCCAACTCTACCATCCTAGCATGTAATAAACTCAAGGCATGGGTAGAGGCTCAATTATCTTATTAATATATTTTAAATCCCCTTAATGTTTCATATTCTCACTTATTAAGTAACTTGCCAATGAGATGCCCTAGTAGTCACTTAGGACCCTAGACTCATTGCAAGCCACTTCCCCTTTATACAATTAGTTAACCTACCTAGGCTCATAATCAAAACATGAAGGTATACTTAGTTCTAAAATCACATCATGTCCATTCAAGAGGACATAGGTTCTCAACTAAGCATACATTTAATCACAGTATCCTCATAAGACCATAAAGCACATCATAACTGAATTAGGTTGGGTATAATAAATCAAGACCATGACATCATCACAAAACATGAAATGACATCACATAAGATACCATGTAGAAATTACAACCCCAAAACCTCTGGATTTATGTCCTAAAGGTCATCTAACCCAACAGATACCCAAAACATGATAACATAAAAGAATATATACTTCATTTCATCACGCACTCAAAACACATCATGGCATAATAAATGCATATTCAGAATACATTGAATCAAACACAGTGTTAATGTAGGGATAAATAAATTTATAACATCCTAATTTTTGCAAATTTATTCATCCATTAAAATTACTATCTAGAAATAATTTAAATATTCGATGTTGATGAACGTTAACATAGATCCTATAGATTTATTTATAAAATCAGCATATAAATGAACCTACGGAATAGTTACCAGTTACAACTATAATTACAAAATTACAAAATCCTAAGTGCAACATAAGCATTAACAAAAGTTGCCCAATAATACCTCTATTATCAACTAGTTTACACCATAGACTTCCCTGATTAATAATAGTTAATTTATAAAAATGATAAAAATAAACCCTCATTTATTTATAAATTAATAATAATATTAATTAATTTTACAAATACACCCCATTTAATACACA
Organism: Thuja plicata; assembly: GCA_018584345.1. Classification (NCBI taxonomy): domain Eukaryota; kingdom Viridiplantae; phylum Streptophyta; class Pinopsida; order Cupressales; family Cupressaceae; genus Thuja; species Thuja plicata. The sequence goes on along the minus strand of MU227944.1, from coordinate 30,951 downwards.
TTCCACAATTTAAAATAAAACTAATTTAATTTAATATTATACTAAATGATATTAAATTAAACTAAATTTCAACAACCTTTAATGACATAAATAAAATTAAATCACATTAAGATAACTTAACTTTATCTAAAGTTAATTTTAATTTTTGTAAACTAAATTATAAAATTTTATTAAAAACAATTATTAAATAATCATATAACTAAATTTAAATGTATTAATATTTCATTAAAACAAATATTAAATATCTTGTAAATAAATTTTAAATTAATCAAAATTTAATAATAATAAAAAATGAAAATTAAATTAAAAAAAATAAACATAACTTTCGGGGGGGGTGGTCCCCACATTTCCTCGTGGGTCCCCCTCCCCATCTCCTTACGGAGATTACACAAGCAACCACAACGCTTGGCATGCGGGCCCGTGGTCCCCTTGGGGACTGCATGGTACTGTTGCCAAGGTGCTGGTTGTCCCCCACGGTACATCCACGTGGGGGGGGTACAGTCGCCCCCGCCACCCACCTCCCAAACATTAAATTAATTTTTTTTTCATTAATAAATTTTTTTTAAAACGAATTTTAATTTAATTCGTTAACAACTTTCCAAAAACCCTTTTTAAAATTTTTTTTTTTCTAAAATTCTAAAAACAAAATGTCAAATAATTTTTTTTTTTTTTGACTTTTCTATTTTTTTGTTTTACTGGTGAAATTTGTAATTCACTATATTTTTACAGCGAGTTGCATTTTTTGAAATAATTTTCTTTTCTCTATAGTGCTACTATAAGGCATTTTAATTTTTCATTTTCTAGGAGTTATACAACGAATTTTTCTACAAAAATTGGACAACATAACTGTACTATGCCAAGTCCTAGGAAATGATAGAAAATTCATATCTAAAGATTTAATAAATATCCAAAATCATAGAAAGAGTAAATAACTCATATAAGCCATAAAGAATCAACATGCATCTAATCAAACATAGAAAACCACAGAATTGTGAAATTGAAACTATTTTAGGGATCACAAAACCTACCTCAAATCCAATGCAAAAAAAATTAGATTATGCCTTTGAAGATTGTAAAACCCTAAAACATCCAAGCATGAATCAACCACAAGTCTGGAAACCACGAGGATCCAAGCACATGCAAACCATGAAATCAAACAAATCTCCAATCCAACATGCAACCACAAAAATCCCCAATTCTCCACAAAGCCAAGAGCACAAAGCTCTCCCCAAAATCTCCAAAATTTGTTAATCCAAAAATGAACCCCAGTTCCCTCCTAAAGGAATTTAATTTCCCCTAAACATGCAAACCCTTATGACAAAACACTCAGTCAATCCCTAAAAAAACTCCACTTGAAATTGAAAGAAAATCACAATTAAATAATTAAAATAGTTTTTAATTCCACAACTCAACTTTGAATCCTAAAATCAAGTTGAAATCTTTGAATTTGAAAATACTTTTTCAACAAAATCATCCATATGTAATTGATAAAATATTAAATTAAATAAATTAAATATTTAAATCACAATAATCCATGCAACTTAATATTTAATTATTTAATAAAGCATAAAAGCATATTTACTCTAATTTCCAATTAAATATCAATTAAATATTAATATTCAATAATTGCACTTTAATTAACTTTTCAATTAAACATAGGTATTTAATTTAATTTTCAATTAATTAAATACCCTATATTTAATAATTGATTCCAACTCTATTCAATTAAATAAATAACATCATATAACACACAATATCAATGCATTCAACTGAAACTAACAAAAACAACTCAAACACACACAAGGATGGGATCCACGAATTTACGTCAACTAGACAAATCCGGGTAGGGTAGTCAAACTGATACTTGTCCAATACTTAGGACAATTAGGTAAGACAAACATACATCTTTGAATACTATCCCCCCTCTCTTACCATTGAGATTATTGCGATAGGGCACGCTCACTCCTGCCAATTCAGGGAAGACGTAGCCCGGTACCTACCAACCTGTCATCACAAAGACGAACATACATGCATATAATATAGAAAACAATGGTTGAGACCAGTTTATCGTGTGAATCTCACCAAAGAAAGTAACTATGACTCTATCCCATACCATACCAAGCACATCAAATAGTAATGTAAAACATACAATGATCCATGTGCATATAAATCTAGGGTCGGTATTGTCAGAAAACCATAATCGAAATGAAATCCTAACATATACGTAAGAATCATTAAATAACCATAAATCACATGTACACAGAAGATATAACATACTAATAAATGGATTAATACCATAATGATATGAAATACATAAATATCTTCAAGATCAATTGAAATAAACCACACATACATAAACATGCCTAAAAGAGTTTGGCATCTAAAAATTGAAAAGAAAACTAAGAGGTGGGTATTACATCCTCCTCCCCTAAAAATAGGCTTACTCCTAGAAGCCTACAACAAAGATAGAGATATCAATCTCTCAACACAAAACAACCAACCAAGCCCCAAAAGAATCAAAGTGTGGGTACCATAGGACCCTTCCCAGGTCTCTGATTCGAACACTTGGGATTATTCCCCACTGTAGGAATCCATAAACTAGCTATTGGACCTCTACTCATAGCCTCACTCATAGGAGCATAATACATAGGTGGAGGATGATCAAATGTTGCATACGCTCTGTGAGACATACCAACATTACCCACTGTAGGCTTAGAAGCTAATGGCCTCTATCCTAATAACTGCAGTGCACGCTGAGGACAATTGGCTGCAATGTGTCCAAACTGTCCACAGGAAAAGAGAGCTCCCCTACCACCACCTCCTCTAACTAAAGGTACACTAGACTGTTGAACATTGCCCCTACTGACATCCTGATACACACTCTGCGCTAGCTGAACTAGCCAATTTTGCTTTCTGCATTGAATGTCATGGAAGTTCCTAATCCGAGGACCACTAACAGAAGGAGGATTGTTTCCTCCTTGCTGCTGAGACTGATTACCATTTGGAATGGTAGAAGGACCTCTCAAATTCCTAGCTCCCTGGGAATGATTACCTCTGACAACAGAAGTAGGTACTCTAGACTTCCCTCCTAAATGACCACCATGGCCCAATGCTAGATTTTCCTTTGTAAGGGTAGCTTTGATGACCACTTCCCTGAGGGATGTAGGCTCAAAGAGTCTAACCTCCCCCCAAAATGTGTTCATTCAGCCCCCTAACAAAGTGTTGAGTCATAAGTGCTGAATCCTGACCATATCCAACATATTGTTTGAGCTCAAAGAATCGATGCTCATACTCAACCACTGATAGGGTCAACTGCCTCAAGTTATGGAGCTCATTATCCCTCTATTGTCTCCACTGATCAGAGAGGAATCTCTCTCTAAAGTGCTCAAGGAAGAGTTCTCATGTAACTGTGTCCATCTGAAGACCCAACTTATCCTCCTTGATCTTCCACCATATAGCTACAAAGTGTGATAGCTGCATCAAAGCATACCTCTCTTTAGTGTTGCTACTAAAGGGGTGCATAGAAAAGATCCTCTCTAAGGCTATGAGCCAAGTCTCAGCTTCAAACCATGTTCCTTTCCCATCAAAAGGAGTAGGTGGCACTCGCATGAGATCTCTCTTGTGGTTCGCTTCCATAACTATAGGATCCACTGTAACAGTCCTCCTTGGAGGGATCCTAGATCTCTCCCTCTCTCTCTTCTCTATCTAAGAATGATGTGGAACATCCCTCTCCACTCTACCCTTCTCAGGAATATGATTTAGTAACTCTTACAACAACTGTCTAATGTCTGGCTCTCTAGACTCAGCCCGACGCTCATCCCTCTGCTCATCTCTACTATGCTGATGAGCACTGTCCTGAATCACACTCATGGAAGGATTTTTATCCCTACCCCTTCTACAACCACCACTTTGGCCTCTGCTATGACCCCTAGCAGCTCTAGTTTCAGACATGATTCCTGAATCAACCAGAGAACCAAACCACAACTTAGAACCAATATCAAAACCAATAACATCAAAAGAAATCAAATAATCATAAAGAAATGGTTTTAAGTACATCAGAGTTTTATTTCTATGTTTATTTCAAGTTTAAAAAAAAAAAGACAACTAATGGGCATACAAATTTTCCTAGAGCTCCCAGTGTAGAAACGTGGGCTCTAATACCAAGTGTAATGCCCCGCCAAGGAACCCAGGAGAACTAAACCTAACATGACACTAGGTTTACAGAATAATTTTTTTTAGATGTTTACAAACAATAATGATAATAATGTAGAAGCAACACAATGAAGTACATGACATACACATAAGTACAACAAAACATAGATAACATTTCTCGAGGGTTCCTTGACGTAGGATTACTTAAGCATAATAATCTACAAATAACAACTATAAAGAACTAACATAAAGGATACATCAAATGAATCCAATAATATACATCTCATAACTCACATCCTCTGCACATGACGTAAGGTATGTAGTAATCACTCTAATACAAGTATGATACAACAACTAATATAAGTATCACATTCGATACACTATTACAAGTTTACAACTGATATGATAAGATCAAAACCTCTAAAGATAAACATGATAAATACAACATAATACATCCTTGAAAGGATGTCAATCAATATCCACATATGGTACAAGTACACAACTCATGTAACTAAACAAGTCTCTAAAAGACTAAGAAGATGAAACTGCAACAAGGATCATCCAAGCATGAAGAAGAACCGTCAAAATCTCAATGGTAAAAAGAATCACTACCACCCGACCGTGTGGAACCAAAGGTCCACTCCCACCATGATGAGGATATAGTAACAGGCCCACTCACATGGGATATACAATGAGAAGGAAAACACCAAGGTCTACATGACATCACACTCAATGCATAGGAAGATCCTAGAAGTTCACTAAACCATAATAAGGAACACTAAACAATACCAGAGGTAACTGACGCTCATAGGATAACCTAAGCTATATATATAGGGAATTTTCATCACATAAGTCTACCCTTGAGTTAACCCTAGTAGTCCCTCTTGGACACTGGTCCCCAAGTGACTCTATGTGGCTCAATAATCCTTTCGTGAAGACAAAGATCCCAACTTTTCCATCCTAGCATGTAATAAACTCAAGGCATGGGTAGAGGCTCAATTATCTTATTAATACATTTAAAAACCCCTTAATGTTTTATATTCTCACTTATTAAGTAACTTTCCAATGATATGCCCTAGTATTCAATTAGGACACTGGACTCATTACAAGCCACTTCCCCTCTATACACTTAGTTAACCAACCTAGGCTCATAATCAAAACATGAAGGTATACTTAGTTCTCAAATCACATCCTGTCCATTCAGGAGCACATAGGTTCTCAACTAACCATACATTTAACCCCAGTATCTTCATAAGACCATAAAGCACATCATAACTGAATCAGGTTGGGTATAATAAATCAGGACTATGACATCATCACAAAATATGAATTGACATCACATAAGATATCATGCATAAATTATAACCCCAAAACCTCTGGATTTATGTCCTAAAGGTCATCTAACCCTATAGATACCCGAAACATGATAACATAAAATAATATATACTTCATTTCATCATGCACTCAAAACACATCATGACATAATAAATACATATTCAGAATACGTTAAATCAAACACAGTGTTAACGTAGGGATAAATAAATTTATAACATCCTAATTTATGCAAATTCATTCATCCATTAAAATTACTATCTAGGAATAATTTAAATATTCGATGTTGATGAACGTTAACATATCCTATAGATATATTTATAAAATGAGCATATAAATGAACCTACGCAATAATTACCAGTTACAACTATAATTACAAAATCCTAGGTGCAACATAAGCATTAACAAAAGTTGCCCAATAATACCTCTATTATCAACTAGTTTACACCATAGACTTCGCTGATTAATAATAGTTAATTTATAAAAATGATAAAAATAAACCCTCATTTATTTATAAATTAATAATAATATTAATTAATTTTACAAATACACCCCATTTAATACACATTCCACAATTTAAAATAAAACTAATTTAATTTAATATTATACTAAATGATATTAAATTAAACTAAATTTCAACAACCTTTAATGACATAAATAAAATTAAATCACATTAAGATAACTTTATCTAAAGTTAATTTTAATTTTTCTCAACTAAATGATAAAATTTAATTAAAACCGATTACTAAATAATGATATAACTAAATTTAAATTTATTAATATTTAATTAAAACAAATATTAAATATCATGTAAATAACTTTTAAATTAATTAAAATCTAATAATAATAAAAAATGAAAATTAAATTAAAACAAAGTAAACTATAACTATGGGAGGGAGGGTGGGGGGGCGGGGTGGACCCCACGTTTCCTCGTGGGTTCCCCTCCCCATCTCCTTACGGAGATTACACAAGCAACTGCAGCGCTTGG
>MU227944.1:0-10054 GCA_018584345.1 Thuja plicata | reverse complement strand
CACACTTAACAGTGTTGCTAAAGCTTCAAATGAAGTAGATCTTAATAGGTCTCCACTGTAATACTCCTAACAGGGTAGGTCATCATAAGTGACCAATTGTAAGCCTTAACTGGCCCCTTCTTATCTGTAGATAGTGAAGTCTTGTGGGTAACAATCCACATCACAGTTTTTACTTCCTAATAGGAGTTTTCTGCGATATCATATCTCATTTTATGTGTTATCTATTTTCATGAATGTTTCTTTTATGGTTAGATATTAAAGAACTTATGATATGATTGCATATACATAAAGAAAGATGAACATTTAGAAAAGATAATTTACAAATTGATGATTGAGGGTTAATGGGGTAACCAAGAAAAGTTTTAGAGGTACTGATTCACCCCTCCCTTCTCAGTACATCATTCCAATATAATTCCAACAATTGGTATCAGAGCAAAGTCTCTCTCTTGAAAAGCTTAAAGACTTGAGAGAAAAGATCGGTGCAATAGACAAGTTCAAACTGGACATGACTATTGAGAATGAGCAGTATAAAGAGGCAAGAACAAAATTGAGAAAATTTCTTGATGAATGAAAGATTATGGCAACCAGGCTAAATGAGAAAGACTACAAAGAGTTGGAAATACAAGATTACTTTGAAACAGCAGAATCATCAATGAGCAAATCTTCAGACACATCAGTAGAAGAAATTACAAGTCTAAAAGAGGTCAATCTACATCTGACTGATCAAATCAAGATGCTACAAATCGGTTAAGAGACTCAAATGGTGAAAATGATTGATGTCATGAATGATGTGAGAAAAGATGAAAATGAAAGAACACTAGCCACTAATGATAGGAGGAAAATTAAAAAGAAACTACAAGAGAAAGAATCATAGATTCAAAGACTTACTGTGCATCACCATGAGGTTACCAAACAGATTATTCTTATGAGTCAAGAAGCAAACAGATTAAATACAAAACTCATTGAAAGGATATAGATCATTGGTGAGCTAAGAGAAGAGAATGAAAAATTGAAGCAAGAAATCAAAGTCCAAAATCAACACAATGAATTGATCAAAAAGGCTGAACATAGCAACAAAAGGATGGATGACATTCTTGATGGATATAGAAGAGTCAACACCTACATAGGATTAGGGTACAGCCAGAATGGTGAATCTTCTAGTCAACCAGATCAGAGGAATGCTTTCACAACCCCAAGATCTAAGAATCTATCAGACAATCACTGTGGAAAACCAGGCCACACCTCAAACACTTGCAGAAGCAAAATGAAAGGTATTTCTCAAGAACAATCTACTTTTATTGGTAATTGTTATAAATTTCAAAAGAAAGGACACAAGGCACATGAGTGTAGATCCAAAGTGACAAATCCAAAGAGAAAAACCTATATGGACAAGTACTGTCCTACATGCAAGATGAATGGGCATACATATAAGGAATGCTGAAAAAAGAACAACAAGGCATGGACACCAAAGGAAACTGATAAAAGCTATAAACCAACAAGAATAGGTAACTCATATGTTTGGGACTATAACACATGGGTAAATTTCACAACATGTGGAAGGTATGGTCATATTGCTATCAACTGTATGAGAAAGTGGATCAGAAGGTCAAGAGGTTGGACCAATCTAGGTATGGCATGTTTATATTGTTATAAGGTTGGACATGTGATAAAAGATTGCAAAGACTGAATGACAGACACAAGTACACATCCCAATGGAAATACCATTGATGACATCAAAAGAATGAGAAACAAGATGTGGGTAAAAGCCACAAACACTGAAGGTGCTGGAACAAGAAATACAAATAGTGACATCTCATCCAATGGATCCGGTGACATACTACATCTAACTAGATTGCACAAGTATGGAACTGCATTATGACAAGTTACATTATACATCAGTTCCATTACACATAGTTCATATTGTAATATTAGCATGAATAAAGATGCAATATATTGTTATTTGCTAAAATATTGAAAAGCAACCATCAATTATTGGGCACAATTTGCATCGGTGAACACATATAGAAAATTTAGCACTACTTACCAGAACGTATCGGTCATTACACAAGCTAAGTGTAAATTGACAAATATCAGTGAATGTTGAATCAACAAAAGCTATCTTTGCAACCTCATCGACAATCATTGGTGAAGTCTCCAAAACCGCTAGCAACCCCAACGCTTTGCACAGACATCGAAGATGTTATGAATATCTCTACCGATAAAATCTGTCTTCATAAACTGACGAGTTGATAAGCATTAATGACAACTTAGGGCACAAAAAGTATAAAAGCCCGATGGGTGAACTCATTTTTACACCCATGATTTTCGAGCAGACCAGAGTGAGTTAAGAGCAATTTGGAAAGTGACCCAACACAAATCATTATGACATGAAGCATTCACATTCACAGGCAATCACAGAGAATCCGTAAGTAATAACACTCACTGACTGCACTATTTTATTTGTGAAAAGCCCTAAATTTCTGCAAACAAGATGGCATCGACTTCTAGAGTTGAGAAAATTAAGGATGATAAGAAGAAATCCTTCAAGCTTGTTAGCAGAGGTTCATGTGCTGAACCTAAATACAAGTTACACCCTGAAATAGCTTCACAACTTGATGATTCTGGAGCATTCTCCAGAATCCCACCTAGGGTTTTACTAGTAAAGGACGTAAGGTCCTATATTCATTGTAAGATCTTAGAAATAGGAGATCTAGACCTAGATAATGCCTATAGGGAATAATTTGATGGTGTTGGAAAGCTCAAAGATGAGCACAAACACTTGGAAGTAAAGGGACTCACAAATGCACTGCATTGTCCCAAGGTCTTCAAGACAGAATGGATAAAGATTGTTCTTAGCAGAGTTCATAACAAGACTCTATGGCTAAATAAGCCAAAGATAATAAAAAAGGATGTTATTCATGCCATGACAAGTTATCCTACAACCAATAAACCATAGGCTCACAAGCACCCATCTCTGGCAGAAGTGGAAAAACTGACTGGTGCTAAGTCAGATAAAAGAGCACTAAAGGTCAACACCATTACTGACATAGAGCTGAAGTTTGGAGCATGTGTTATTGGATATAATATCTTCCAAGAAATCTGAATGAATAGAATATCTAGTACTGCTACGAGTACAATATACAATATTATCAAATAGGGGAAGAAGATGGATCTTGCAGAGATCCTGTTACATCAATTTGAGGAGAACATGTGTACAATAAGGTCTTCAAGGATAAACACTTGTAAGTTTGGTTCCCTCATAATGTGCATATTCTTTTATTTTGAAGAATAATTTCCTTCCATAAGAAAAGTGGTATGGGACACAAGCAGACCCATGACTATTCAGAGAGGTGAATTAATAGAATCACTAGGAACAAATTTTGACAATGTTATGCATGAGAATTTCAAAAACATAAAGGAAATGCTGCAAGCAATAACTAGAATTCTTGAAATTATGATAGAGGAACACCGAGAAGACACATGTTTCATGGTATATATTGATTTCACATACATCCAAGTAGTAGTACCAAGGAAATCATGGCTTTCAAAACTAGAATATGAAATCAAAATAGGATTAGCCAATGAGTGCATTGAGGCACTATTAAATGAACCAGTAGACAACAAGCTACTAAGATTTGGTACCTATGAAGAGGCCAAATAGAATATTAAAACAAATCTTGTTGTCAAGAAGGCTGTAAAATAGTCAAAAAGAATGGTGAAGAATTTGAAAAATAACTTGAACATATCTTCTAAAGGAGAAGAAGAAAGAGAAGGTGAAGAGGAACAAGAGGGTAAGGAGGAACTCACCGAGGACCAGCTTCCCATCGGTGATACAACAAAGAAAAATGAATTAGAGGAAGAGAAGTCTGATTCACCACCTCCTCCTCCACATAAGAAGTCAAGAACGAGGAGTCAAACAGCAAAGGATGAAACTCCTTCTCAAATGGTAAAAGGAAAGGTGTATAAAAGGAAACCTGACACACCAAAGACAAAACTACTAGTTAGGGCACCTGCCAAAAGGAGGAAATTTGTTCAGACAAATGAGGATTTAGAAGACTTAGCTCTGGATGAACCTGATGCTACAAAACAAGCAAAGGAAACAACAAAGGTTACATCACCCACTGAAGACATTGATGAAATATGTAAGTATATTTCTGAGGCTTCATCTCTTGGACATCCTAAGATTAGGAAATGGTTAAGATGGGATTCTATAGAACAGAATAAGATTGAAGATGCACTTATTGCTAAGATGTGTAGACACTATTATATCCCACTACATGTGATGTACCACAAGAACTATTAATTATAATATCTTCTAGATTCACTTTTGCACTTCACGAGGAGAAAAGAATAAGAGAACAAGTACTGGTTTCTCTTATGCCTCCTGAATAAAAAAGAGAAGAAATCAATGAAATCATGGAGAAACATGCAAAAAGTTTCTCACCCAAGATGAGAGATTATAAATTTCATGAAGAGAAGCTTATAGAGCTAGAACAAGAAACCCATGATACATGGAGTAAGATACTCAATCCTGATGAGAAGAGTAGTTATGAGAAGGAAACCGTCAATCAGAGAGATAACTCAATAGCTGAGTTAGATAGTGAAGAAGTACAAATAACTGGCTAGAAAAAGATTGACATTATAGATGAAGAATGGCCAAAAGATGGTGAAGATGATCAAATACCAACAAGTCAAATACAAATCATTTTAGAGGATGAAGAAGTTACCAAAGAAGAATTGTCTATAAAAGGTAACTTAACTGATGATATAAATGATGAATCTTGGCTGGACAACATTTTCAATGACACCACAAGACAAGACCCTACAGAAGAAATTCAAAAAGATGAAGACATAAATGCTGCAAAGGGAAATACCGACGGACATGATACAACTATTGACACTGCAACAGTCAATACATCTACAAACATGAATATTTTGATAGATGCCATTGATATTCAGTCAAGTCAAGACAAATCATCTAAGAAAGATGATAATATACCCAAGGATATGGATACAAATGAAAACACAGTTATATCAAACATTCAAAAAGATACAGATACAAAAATGAAGGATACAACCGACAATCAACAAGAAGTGCCAAAAGAACAAGACAAAGAAGCTGATAATAAAATAGAAGATACACTGAGAAAGGGTGAAGAAAAGGATAAAAGTGAAGGTGTCAAGTAGGATGAAGGAATAAAACTTAAAGAAGATACATTTGTTGATACACCCAAGGTAAATGAGGAGACGTCTTCACCAAACCTATCGGTAGACTCAAAAAAGGTACAAAAGGATGCCTCATCTTCTCAACCCTCACCTACAAAATCAACACAATCTCATGCTTTACAGATGGTAGTACATCAAACTACCAAACAACCAAAGAAGAAGAAGAAGAAAATAGTAAAGAAAGACATCTTGGCTGTTGCACTAGATGAAGTTATAGAAGTTCCAAACTGGGACATTACCACTTTGGACAGTGATAAACTTCAAGAGTTTGGAGTGCTATGTCAACGAAAAGCCATTCAAAAGAAAATGATACAAGAACACAAGGAAATAATGACACTTGACAAGGCAAGAAATATTCTCCAACAACTTGTTCCTGAGCTAAAACTTGAAGCAAATACTATAGTTAAGGAACAAATTGCTGTTCTTACCGACACAATCACAGAGCAAAATATAGATGTAGAACAAGCTATGGAAGAACAAGCAGAAAAGAAGTATCAATACAAATTGAATGGTAAAATCATACAAAAAGTGGTAGTGAACAAGGTAAATCTCTCTAAACTAACTGATCAATTAGAGCCAATGATTTCTAAAGCAATTACCTTAGTTCAAAAGATGTGCACGCTTGAAAACTTTACAAAATAAAATAGTGACAAGCTAGCAGAGATAGATTCCAATGTCATAACAAGTGTACAAAGCCTAACCTCACATGCAGATAGTATAAAGTGTTGGTAAGTTGACTTCCTGATGATGCATGACTCATTTTGTGTTATCATCATGGCAACAAAGTCATGTCTAGTTTCTATCATGAAAGACAAAATGACTAAGTATGGAAAATAGGGCAGCCAGAGATATTCAACGATCAACACATCAGCACATGTGCGAGAGATTGAGTCAGTGTATGCATGTTCAGATATATGTTCTATGACATGTGTACATGCTACATCCAAACATGCATAGTACAAAACAATACTACGACAAAGTTACAGGCATATCAATAGACCAGTAGTCCAGAAGATAGAGCATGCAAGTCGGCTAGTGTTTTGATCAGCGTGCATTATTTTTTTATGTAATGGCTAAGTGCCTTTGGTTATATGTTTGTAATAATGTAATTATCATTGTAGTAAACACGCTTCAGACAACTTTTTTGGAAGCGTTGTGTAAGGAAACTCAGGTGCGGAAACAGCTTCCTACACTAATCTCTATAGGAAAGTATTGTGCAAATTCTTTTAAATCCTTACAATTTCAGATTCGTTAACTACTTTAAAAATCATATTACAGCCACATACCATGCATATATAAAATAGAGAATGACACAATGATTTACCCTGGGGAAAACCATCCACAAAACTAGATCAATGGAGACAAAAAAGCTGGTATGAGAACCAGAAGTAAGTCTTTTAACACAAGATGTTTTATTTGTGATTTTGAGCCCAAATATGTCAATGCTGCACTTGATAATGATGAATGGATAAGTTCTATGAATGAAGAGATTGAATAGATGGAGAAAAACAATACATGGACACTTGTACCGAGACTAGATGACAAGAATTTCATCGGTACAAAATGGATATTCAGGAATAAACTAAATGAGAATGGAGAAGTCACCAAAAACAAAGCAAGACTAGTATGCAAGGGGTATGCACAAGAAGAAGGAATTGAATATGTAGAGACCTTTGCACTCATTGCTAGGCTAGAAGGAGTAAGGATATTACTTTCTTATGTTGCATATAAAGGCTTCAAGGTATACCAAATGGATGTCGAGTCTGCATTCCTAAATGGAATACTTGAGGAAGAGTTATACATTGAGCAACCAGAATGGTTTGTTGATCCAGACAAGAGAAACATGGTATGTAGACTTCACAAAGCCTTGTATGGATTGAAACAAGCACCCCAAGCCTGGTATGAAAGAATTTATTCATATCTCATGAGTATTGGATTTGTAAGGACTAGTGAAAACAATAATCTTTATTTGAAGGAAGATACTGATGCTAACATTTTGATTGCTGAAATATTTGTTGATGGCATCATATTTGGAGGCAATGATATGCTATGTAAATCATTTACAAATGAAATGAGCAAAGAATTTGAGATTTCTATAAGGAAACTCAGGTGCGGAAACAACTTCCTACACTAATCTCTATAGGAAAGTATTGTGCAAATTCTTTTAAATCCTTACAATTTTAGATTTGTTAACTACTTTAACAATGATATTATAGCCACATACCATGCATACAGAAAATAGAGAATGACACAATGATTTACCCTGGGGAAAACCTTTTGATAAAAAACCCCAGCACTCCAAAACCTGCACAATGTATTATCTTCAACACAATGGTTACAACACACTTTCAATGCAAGTTCTTTCAAGAGACAATCGACACACATAGACAAATCTGGTAGCACCAGATTATACCAACAATACACTCTTTTTTGTATCCTTTTCTGTAACCCTAAAAAACCTTATATCATGCGCTTTCCTTTTTAGGGAAACTTCCAAAGATAGCCACATTAGGGTTTTACCATCCTTCATAACCATTTTAGCCATGATCTCCTTACACACCATTCAAGATGCTGACACATCAAGTGGAGTGACACATCAACATGCCAAATAGACATGTACACTCACACTTAATTACATTATTTGCAAGAAAATACATTTTACAAAACAAATAATAAGAATAGGAATTATCCAAGGTTGAGACACCTTATTCCTAACAAACATCTTATCTTCTCCCTAATCACAATTGTAATACACAATCAATACAATTCAAGTAAATATGAAGTAGGGTTAAGGAATTCAACATACTCTAAGCTAATCAAACAACAATTAACAAATAATCTCCTAAACCCCATTTCACCTCTTTACAATCATTATTGGGCATTTTGCAAATTTATACATGGATTGGTCATTTAAGCGAGTTTGAAACCTAAGGTCTTTATTTGACATATGTTAATGCCAGTTTTTACTCGATCCCATTACATCAAGACTACGCTAAAACCAGACGGATCTTATCTGAGACAAGAGTGTCCCTTCCCAGGTGATCCTTTTTCCGCAAGACCCTTACACGAACCCATCAAGTAAATAGAACTGAGGATGTCTTTTCCATTTGGCCATATAGATCCCGATCAGATTAATCACGTGAACAAGGATATGAACAAGGAAATGTTGATCCTAATAACAAGGGATCCAATAACAATACCAATGGAGGGACAAACATGGATCCTAACAATCAAGGGATGAACAATGCCAACAACAGGGGCAATATGGACCCTAATGATGAAGAGTTAACTAATGAAAAGGTTAATGAGGCTATGCAAAGCCCTTTCTTTATGAAACTCATGGAAAAGGTGTTGAAAAAAAAAAAGGAGAAGTACTTCCTAGACCTAGCACAAACGGGTCTCAAACTTCCACACGATTATGATGTCACTAATCTCCAACAAGAAGAAGTTGAGGCTAACCCCATTGATATCATGAACAAACAATTCCAACTTTTTCATATACAATTGGACACATTAAAACAAAGTGGGGCTTCTAAACCTTTTTCTATTGAAGCCTTGTGTTCATTTCCATTTGACAAGTCTTTAGTCATGATACCATTTCCAACAAATTCTATTTATCCAAAATATGATAAATATGAAGGAACATCTAATCCTCAAGATCACTTAAGGGAACTTTGTGCCCTAACTCTAGAGTTCATGCATGACACAACTTACCTTATGAGGTTATTCCCTAGAAGTTTGGGAGGTATGGCCATGGAGTGGTTTTCAAAGTTACCCTCCGGCATTAGAACCTTTGAGGAATTGGCCTCTAAATTTTTAACTCACTATTCTTATAACATCAAACATGAGGTTACAATGCTTAACCTATGCAATACCAAACAAAGAGAAGGAGAGGGATTCCTACTTTTCCTACAATGATGGAGAGCGGTATTTGCTAGATACCCTCGAAGTGTACCCAAAAAGGAAAAGATGGATATTTTTGTGAACATCTTGAATCATGAAATGAACTATCAATTAAGGCTACAATGTCCTAGATCATTCCAAGACTTAATTGAGAACGGGGTGACAATAGAACAGGTATTGGTAAAAAGTGGAGAAATCAAACTCTACAAGGATAACAAGAATAACAACAACAACAATACCTCCAACACCAATCAAAATCGGAATAACAACAATAACAATAGTCAATTTTGGACAAGGAATAACAACAATAAAGGAGTGGTTAATGACGAAGTGGTGGAGGCTAATACTTTAATGGCTATCCCTTTAAATCTCACTCAAAACTCAGCTCAATCCAATAATGTGAATCAAGCACCCAAAGTTCCCTTAAACAAAAATACTAATAACAACTTTGGGAATAATCAAGGGGCTCCTAAGCCTAAACCATTCTTTACACCTACACCCAAAAGGACATTCACTACTTTGGGTGAACCATTGGAAAATGCATTAAGGACACTTATTGAAAATAAACTTGTCAATCTACCAAAGGCTCAACCATATGAACCTTGCATCAAACCCAACTGGTGGAATGAGAACAACCATTGTGACTATCATCGAAATAGGGGACATAAGACCAATGATTTCCTACGTCTCAAACATGTGGTACAAGATCTCATAGACAGCGGTGTGATAAAAGTGGATGGCCCTCAAACTAATGAAGATCACACAGCCTTTAAAACTCTTTTTTATAAACATGAAAAGGGAGAATCTTCTAATTCCAACAATGGAGGAAACAATGCGAATAATGCAAAAGGAAGTCATAATGTTAACTTTGCTCATACTTATGACAATACCATCAATGTTGTTGTGGTTAAAGACCAACCTATTC
>MU227943.1:374894-390230 GCA_018584345.1 Thuja plicata | reverse complement strand
GCCTAACAGTGTATTTGTAACCTTTAACAGGGTTGGCTCTTCACCGAGCTCACTTTAGAAGAGTGAAAATTTTGGGTTACCGGTCCCAAGTAGTTTTTCCCTTAAAAGGGTTTCCACATTAAACATCCATGTGTCAATGTGTTTATGAGTCATTAATTTAGTGTTGGAGATTTGCTTCTGTGCAAATAATTGATTGTATGTTTGTCATTGATGAAAACATATAATATAAAGCAGTGTTCTATATGTAATTATTAGTATAGATGTTTTGGAGATATGTGTGTTTATTTCCATAGTGTATACATGTTCCAGATGCTATGTGCATTCATGTCGAGTCAGATATGAATTTTTAGTTGAGTTATGTTAATCAGTTATGGCAGTTACAGTGTCTGAAGATTATCTGTCTAGCGCCGACGTAAATATAGTGTTTCTTGATTTGCGCCTATCTTCAAGATATGTGTGTTTGTATTAATGTTTATTTATGAGTTAGTGATGATTATACAAAGGCACCAAGCATGTTTTAATAGAATCATGATATTGGAGTAAAATTGGTGAAGCCGACTTTGTGAAGTGTTGTGTCTATTCAGTTTGAGTTATGCGGTTCTAAATTTGATTGCATGGTTAGTTAAGATGACAAAGAAGTTGATGAAGTGTTCCTAGATACCTTCATGACTAAATCCTTGGTGAAGATACATATAGCAATTCAATTGTGTTCGCTAAGTGTGAAAATGAAGTGAAAAATAAGAGAGAAGAAAGTTAGAAAGAATAAGTTGAAGAACTATGTAGGAAACAGAAGAATATTACAATTCATTGGAACTTATCAAGATAGCAGGTCTACTCAAATAGTTCATCTATCAAATATAGTGTATATCTATTCTACTGAAGGTTGCATCCTTCACCATTTTAGAAGTGAGCTTTTGGACAGTGACTACTCACCCCTGATAGGGTTACTTGTAAAAGACTCCTAACAGGGTCTGACCTTTCACCAAATCTCTATACTTATTGCATTATAAAGAACAAATCCTAACAGGGTTGCAATATCTCCTAATAGGGATAATTATACACAAGTACAGTTCATTGTGGGTGCTAATTCCCATCAGGGTTTTTACCTATTTGGTTTCCCCATAACCAAAATTGTTGTGTTCTCTATTGTGTTATCTGAATGTGCATTTTCTTTATGTTAATTTATATCTAAGAGAAGAAAAGAATTAAAATAGCTGATAACTAATTCCCCCCCCTAGTTATCCTTCAAGACTATTCCAACAATTGGTATCAGAGTCAAGTGCCTTGGAGAGAAATCCTAATAGCTTAAGGTAGATCAGAAAAGAGAGTCCTAAGTTTGATGGAGAAAACTATCTTGACTGGAAGAACAAAATGATAACACATCTTACGTGCGTTGGATTTGAGATCTATGAGATTGCCACTCAAGCAATTGAAGTTCCCACCTTGAAAGACCTTGCAGAAGAAGACTCTACAATCAAACAAAAGGAAGTGTCCACTCAAAATGCAATCGCCAAAGAAGCCCTAATCAGTGCCCTATCTGACAGTGAATTTTTTGAGATCAAGAAGGAAGATAAAGCATACTCTATTTGGAAATACTTAGAAGATATGTTTGAAGGAGACATCCAAGGAAAGAATGCATGCAGAAAGACATGGAAGAAAGGATACAATAATTTAGAGATGCTACCTAAAGAAAACATCAGAGCCTACAATCAGAGAATTAATGAAGCAATTTCAGGTATCAAGAACAATGGTGGAGAAATTTCAGAGGATGATATAATGGACAAACTAATGACCACACTAACAACAGACTATGAGATCAAGATCAATATCTTAGATCAGACTATGCAATTTTCAAAAGACTTCAAGAGGGAGACTTTGATCAGCAAAATATCTGCATTTGAGATATCAAGATTGAAGACAGAACCTAAAAGTGAGACAGCTTTCAAAGCCTCAGTCCACAGCAAGAAATCCATAAGCAGCTCTAGTAATAATGAAGAAGAGGATACAGAACTAGAAGAAATCATTGCTATGATTTCCAAGAAAGAAATAAAAGGTAAAGGGAAATATGAAGGACAGCTACCACTCAAATTTTTTTCATGCAACAAAGTTGGTCACTTTGCATCCAAGTGTCCTAGAAGAGTCAAGAAGTTCATATCAGATTACAAGCCTAAGTACACTAATGAATGTTATCATGTTGAAGATGGTGTAACCGATGATGATTCGGGAGAAGATGAAATTGGTTTGTTGCCATTAAAGACATTGAGAAGATGCTTGAAGAAATGGACAAAGAAAATGAAGAAAAAGCACAAGAGTTAGCATTAGTTTCAAAAGATGATATCAGAACTGACTGGATCATTGACAGTGGATGTTCACACCACATGACATGAGACAAAGAATGATTTGTACGTTTGGACAAGTACAAAGGTGGCATGGTTAGATTTGGAGATAACACTCCCAAACCTATCATAGGCAGAGGTTCTATCACCTTAGATGGAATGAATAAGACAGATGATGTTCTTTATGTTGATGGTTTACATCATAACTTACTAACCGTTGGATAGTTGCTTGATAAAGGATATCAGTTGGAATTCAAAAACAACTAGTGCATCATTAACAACAAAGAAGGAGACATGATTGCATCAGGCTCAAAGACCAAAGGTAATGTCTTTCAACTCAATTCAAAAGTAAGTTGTTTTGTTCCAAAAGTGGATGACAGTTGGCTATGGCACAAGAGACTTTGTCATATCAATTTTGACAACATAGTCAAGACAAGTAATGTAAAGGTAGTAAGAGACCTTCCAAGTATTGCAAGACCAGTTGACACCATGTGTAGGGAATGTTTGATGGGGAAGCATGTGAGGACCTCATTCAGGAGCAAACAAGACTCTGCTAAAAACAAATTAGATCTGATACATACAGACCTATATGGACCTACTCAAACAAGATCATACTATGGAGAAAGGTATTTTATTTTTTTTGGTGATGATTTCTCAAGCATGATGTAGGTTGCATTCCTAAAAGACAAATCAAAATCTTTTGAGAAGTTCAAAGTGTTGAAATATAAGGTTGAGAATGAATCTAGATTAAAGATAAAATGTCATAGTTTTGATAGAGGAGGAGAATTCACCTCTGACCAATTTTATGATTACTGTGAAGAACATGGAATAAAGAGACATTTAAGTGCACCTAGAGCCCCTCGGCAAAATGGGATTGTAGAAAGAAGGAATAGAATAATACTTGACACAGCACGCACTATCATGATTAAAGGAAAGGTTTCCCATACCTATTGGAGAGATGTGGTCAATACAGCAGTCTATACTATAAATAAAATATAATTAAGGCCAAGCGCATACAAAACACCCTATGAACTTTGGTTTGGTAATGTACCTACTATAAAATACTTTAGAATCTTTGCAAGCAAGTGCTACATCAAGAGAGATGGTAGCATTGACAAGTTTGATGCTAGAAGCAACGAAGGTATTTTGCTTGGTTACTCTACCAAAAGCAAAGCTTGTAGATGTTTTAATCTAAGATTAAAGAAGATCATTGAAAGTAATCATGTGAAGATTGATGATAATTTTATGATTCAAGAAAGATATTATTACTGTGCTCCCATGATTAAAGATAAGCCCAGACCCATCAATAAAGACATAGTTATTGAAGAAATGTTTGACTGTATTGATGTCTCATGCAATAATCCTGAACCAAGTGAAGAAGAATCATACATTACAGATGAAAGTATCACTCCTAAGAACTCAAAATACACATCCAAATACCACTCTAAAGAAGATATCATTGGAGATCAAAGTGCTAAAGTCTTGATAAGATCTAGAGCAAAAGGTTCAACCACTGATGAAGAGGTATGCTTACTTTCACAGATTAAACCCTTAAGTGTTGAAGATGCGTGCAAAGATTCAGATTGGAAAAGTGCTATGCAAGCAGAATTAGATCAAATAATCAAGAATGAAACGTGGGAACTAGTCCCTAGACCTCACAAATAGAACGTGATTGGAACAAAGTGGATATTCAGGAACAAAATAAATGAAGAAGGCACAGTAGTAAGGAACAAAGTAAGATTAGTATGTAAAGGATATGCGCAGAGAGAAGGAATAGACAACACTGATACATTTTCCCCTGTGAGTAGACTGGAAGCTATCAAGTTGTTTTTGGCCTATGCAACATTCAAAAACTTTAAAGTATATCAAATAGATGTCAAGTCAGCTTTTCTAAATGGTGACCTGAAGGAAGAAGTCTACATAGAGCAGCCTAAAGGATTCAAACTCTCAGATAAACTAGATTTTAGGGTTTTTTCTTACAGGACGTCAAAACATGCTTTAATACTTAAATAACTCTATAAATCCCAATGTCTTTGATACTCTGACTCAAGCAAGAGAAAACAATAATTGATGAGGTATTTTGATAACACTAGGGATACCTATTATCACCTCCTTCTTTTTTGAGATCCACTGACCCGGGCAGGTATTATCTATAACTGATTACTGACTTGACAGTATCCTTAGAGTGAATTTTACTAATGTGCTGAATGCTCTATTTTTATATGGACATGTATATAACAATGCAGATAACTATGACTATTCTAAGAAAAATCTTGACAATCCAAATCAATATCTTAATGACAGCAGACAGTAGCATAATAGGGAATTTCATCTTTCTTTCCTTTTGCAATTCTTGTGAATCTAGGAGGAATAACCCATCTGATTTGCTTTTTAAGAAATCAACAAACTTCAACTGTAACCACTATGAGTACAATTGATTTTAAACAAATACTTTGAAATTAATTGGTTTAAAACTAATTATTTTGAATATTTTTAAATATTTGGATGATGATAGATTACCAAACAAGTTCCTAGACCAGTGCCTATCCTTGGGCTTGTAGATTTAATAAATGAAGATCCATAGAAATACAAAAATAGAATAATGTAAGATGCCTTACAACCTACATGCAACTCAGATAAAATGCCTTACAAACTATCCTGTCACCCTTACAATATTGTATCAAATCCTTAAATATTGTTATCCTCCCTGAAACTACTCACAAAACTTAGTTCTTTACTTGAAAGAAACTTGCAAGCAATTAGATAACTACCTTATAACCAATATGCTTAAAAATGCCTTACATGTTTAAACATAAAAGAGAATACACAATAAGTAAAGAGACAACAATAAGATAGAGTAAAGTTGCACTGTATTTTATTCATATGTTTCTGCTTCAATACATAAAAAGCTCAAAAAGCTCAAAGACACAGACTGAAATTTAAAAAGTATGGTTCTCAATATATTTCATCTCTCTTTACTATTACAATTTTTATCTATTTATAGGTCCTTAACCATCTTGGAGTCCTTAACATTAGGATGCAACAAGCTTCGAATGGTTTAAGGAACCTAACCCTAAAAGTACAGAAAAGACAAAGAATGAGAATGTAGAAGCAGTGAAGAGACAAAAATAGGGGATGAGATCTGATATTCATTGTCTTTATCTAGAATCTAGTGCCTTTGTCTGACAGTGTTTAGGATTGCATCCGATATTCATATTAAGACCAAGTGATCACCAATTCAGGCTAACATACACTTGTCTTTTAAAATAACTAACCTCCTTGTGCTCAATGGTCAGGTGCCAAGTGTTCCTCTTTATTCTTCATCTAGGACCTCCTCTTCTACTACCACAGGCTTCTTTTTCTTTGGCTTGGTCATCAAGTCCCATGTTGTCACTTCATCCTCTGCTGGCCATTTAAAGGTCTGTGTGCTCTGTAGTTGTACCTTCTGTCTTTCCCATCTAACATCGGTGATGTTTTTAACATCCACTAAAAACTTGTTTATGTCAGTTTCTGCCTTAAAGGCCTCATCAAAAATCTTATTGAAACCATCCAAATCTAAATCAGATCCTAAAATAAATTCCTCATTGCTTGGAATTCTACTATAAAATTCACTCCTCCAAGCCTCCAAGGTCTTGACTTGATCATCCTCTCCTTTCAATGGAGGAATAAACCTATTAAATTCTGGTGAAAATAGGATCATCTTAGCCTTTATCTGCTTTAGCTTACCCTTAAAGAAAGATAATGCTATATTAACCTTTTTAATCTCATCCTCTACCTCTGTCACAATCTCAGGTGAATTGGATCTAAGTGGCTGCAAAGAGGAAAGTTTTTCAAATAACTGTATCGTAGGAGATCAAGTAACAAAATAAGAGTTCAAAATGGTAATATACCCTATCACTTCTGTATGCAATGTGGGAAATTTATTGTAGGCATTTAGGATGATATCTATTTTGTCTTTAAGAATATCTATCCTATGTTGAAGAATGCATCTTAATGCATTTAGGGCTACCTCATTATTCATTTTTCCCATATCCTCTATCTAAACCACTTCCTCTGATTCTACTTTCTCCTCTATCTGTAAAGGTTGTACTGAAGGCACATAAACTACCTTAGGTTTCTCTTGTAGTTTCTTTATCATCTCAACAATAACCAGGTTCTGTTGATGTATCTTTATGTGGCATAATTCCCTATCCTTTGCTAGGGCACTGGCTTCATCAACCAAAATCCCACACTTCTCAGACAATTGTTTTGTCTTATCTTCATTTAAGTGAGCCCAATGGGTCATGATCTGAGAAATCTCAAGATCTCTAGCGTTTTGTATAGTCCAGACCATTTGATTCCCCACCATGCTCTCCTATATATTTACTAGTTGAGGCTTTTGGTCCCTTGGACATAGGTTCCACATGGAAAAGGCTTGTGATTTTGGACTATATCCAAATCCCTTAATCATGTCGCCCATCTGAATCTCACTGGTCAATTTGAGGTCCGGCTGCTTTCTAATCTGATCAATAATAAATGTTGAGGCTAAATCCCAGCCCTTAGCAAGCAAAATTCCACTGTTCAAAACATTTTTTCTTGCCTCATCTGGAGAGACATCCTCACTATCAGGGTCATAGGCTTGCAGAGCTAGCAAAGCCTCATTTTTGACTGTCTCTTCACCATCCATCTTCAATTGTTCCATGATTTTTTCCTTCTTGTGACACCTCAAGAAGTCTTTAAGCTCATTAGTTTTGACAAATTGTCATCACTTAGAAACTGTTGCTGATGCAGTAACCTTTCATCAATGCATGCCTTAAGAGGCAATTCTATGTTTTCTTCTTCATCATGTTGTTTCCTCTTTCCTTGTCTGATGACTTTTCTCAAATTATGGTCATACAATCTATTTCTAGGAATGAGAGCACTTGTTCTATCTCCTTTCTTCTCTTTTCTAATAGAGGAGGTATAGCCAAGGTCAACCTTTTGACTTTTTGTAGCAGGCTCCTCTACATCATCTGGCTATGACACCTCATTTAGGTCTATGATATGGCCTTGTTCTTCCTATACATGTGCTTCCTCTGCAACACTCTGTTGAGGTTGGTCAAATTGAGGTGGATGGGCATATTCTCCATTACTATCACTTTCATATTCAAATTCTAAATACTCGGACTCTTTTCCTCCTTTCTTTGTATCTAAAGCATTGTCCAACTACTCACAAAGTATATAAAAATTATCAAACATAGCTTTAATCCTATCAAAATAAGGTAGGTCAGGGTAAAAACCTCCAAATGATAGTCCATTTCTCCTTATTTGCTTTTCCAAATTCATTAACTCCTGAATTCTCTCCCTTTTGGTTCTTACCTCATCCTCACCAAGGATATTCCTTGTGGCATCCTCCACACAAAAACCATGAACATTTGTATTCGGTATGGTAGGAGTCAGGAGTTTCTTAGCTCCTGCAATGAATCCTTCCGGGTCAATATATCTATTTAATGCTACTCCCATCTTGCAACTTTCTAACCAAGTGCTTACTAAATCAATGGCACCCTTACCAATAGTAAACTGAAAGATTTTAAATTTCCTAGGGGTTAATGTCCCCTTCCTATGTGGTGCAAAATGTTCATTGTCTGTTAACAACAGCTGCCAAATAAACTCCATAGATGCAACTCTATATGGCACATGATATGGTAGGACATGAGGTGGATGTATGCATCCATATACCCTAATTATGGTAAATTTTTATTCTAAAAATAATTCTCCCCAGTTATGGTTACCCTCCCACTTATCCACATACTCACAAGATCTCAACAACTATAGCACCTTTACTGGGAGTCTAGTTTTGCTAATACCCATGCTCTGCATTAATGGATATACAATCCAATTCTCAAATCCACAAAAATCATAGTCCTTGGATGTATAATTCCATATCCTAACCCAAAATTGAATAGGATTGGGTTGATCTTGAAAAATCCTCTGAGGGTTCAAATTATTCACATTCATGATTGTAAAGTTGAAATGTAATAACAAATGCATCAAGATAGAATAATGAAAAAACCTAGGTTCCTTTTCCTTGGGATCCTTCATCTTCTTCTACACAGCTACAAATCCCTATGCATTTTATCCATAATGTACTGTATATAATCATAACTGATGCTAGAATGCACATCTTGCAAATCTAGTACCATCATTAAAATTCCAGAGTTTATTTTCTCTGCTCCTCCATCTATACCCAACACTCTACATAAAGCATAAGCAATATACTTGATATAGAAATGTAAATCTTTAAAATAGTAAGGTGCAGTTCTAGGTATTGGGGTAATATGATTTCTAACCTCCTTAAGCATATGCTTCTGCAATTGGTTCCTAGCAGCACCAGGTTGTAACCTATATCTCTCCTCTTGCTTAGTAATATTTATCTTGGTGGAAATGGTACTGTATAAGCCAAAGGCTTGCATGAATGAATTCCTATTCAAAATAAATAGGGCAGTACCATCATTTTTCTTAATTGTCCTAGAAAGAGCATGATAATGGCTAGCAAGACCTAGAAACAAGTCTACATCTACATAGACATCAGGGACAATTAACCTAGCAACCCACTAGTCCAAGGGTTTGACACTGGAATGGCCTTATCAGAATTATTATAAAAATAATTGTATAGAGAAAAACCTGTGGACCCTAGAGTGCGAGCATCTCTGATTTCACAATAGTCATCTGCCAGTAAGTTTGCATTTTCCCTCTTGTTCTGTGTAGACCCTGGCAACAGCTTCAAGAATTCATTAGAGAAATTTCTCTTTCCCTTAGCATCATCATTGACTTCATCACTTTTTCCGCTGGTAGAGGCCACATTGACTACTTTACTCATCTTGTTGTGTTTTCTCTTTCTCTTTTCACCGATATTGAGACAAATCTCCTCTCAGGACTCACTACTCTTCTCTGTGCACTGGTAGCAATTCAAGAACCTTGACATCTGGATAATTACCCTAAAATTAATCAATTTATTCCTTTTGAACATAGAAGACCTAGAAATTCTTCGCTCTGCAATTATGGATGTATGATAAATAAAAATGAACCTGTGATCAACTCTTTATGGCAACTCTTCCAAGTACATAGCTCATCATTGAAAAGACAATCAATTTTGCTTTCAAGTTAACATGTTGTGGAATTGATTGAAATCCTAGCCGTAGCTCATGAATGTGATAGAAAATCAAAATCATATGAGTGCATTTTTAGAAAAAACCCTTATAAAATTTGAACAGAATGACATGTCTTCGTATGATTGGTTCTTTGTCAGACATCTCAACTACCCTTTTCATACAGCAATTAATCTTCTAGATTCTCATTGGACACTGAATCTCCATGTTGTCATGTTAGCAACTGTCACCTTTTATCATATTTCATATTCAGCGAGCACGTGAATGTGTAGTATCTCTTTGTCGCTGATCAAATTTCTTAACCCTTAATTCTTCTAGAGATCTAGTGACTGTATGATTTCCTTTACTTGGCTTAACCATGGTTAACTTCTGGTGATCACACGACTGAATGAATCCAAGTCGCCAGATCAAATGCTTAACCCAAAGTTTATTTGGAGACCCCGCTACTGAAGGTTACCTTTTATCCTTTAACTATTATCGCTAAGTCTCTGAATGTTTATTTCTCTTTATGAGACCCCATGACAAACCTTAGTCGCCCAATCACTGATTAAAACTGTTACTTGATATTTCTTTTAGAGACTACGTGACATAGCTTTATCCTTTGATTTTAATTTAGAGACTATGCGACTAAAGCTAATCTCATTGTCACGAGCACTTTTTACTGTTATGCAAATTTGATAGAGACTTAGTGACTATCGTTGATCTTATTACACTTAACATCTGACGGCTCTGCTAAGTTGCTGAGTATATAACTTTAAATCATTTGGAGACTACGCGACAACCTTAAAATACATAACCTTAAATCCTTCAGTCTCTTAATCGCCAAATGATATTTTCCTTTTGGGAGACCACGCGACTAACCTTTTTTCTACTCACTGTGGACACGTGTCTCATCTTAACTATTTGTCTCCAAATCGTTGAATAAACACTGACTTAGCATTTTTAACCAGCGACTACCAGACCATTATATACTTCAATCACCTTGCAGTTTGTCACGAAGTATCGACATCTGTTACTTAACTAACTTTTTATTTGGAGACTAAGTGACAAAAGCATTTAACATGTCACTTAACTCTGTTCTGATTCGGAGACCCCGTGTCTGAAGTAATCGCTAAGTCTCTTGAAAATTCACTAACTGCATGATACTTTGCACGACATCGCGACTTAACTGCTTGCTTAGATATTGCCTGATGATGTGTTTCTATATTGGGAGACTTCACGCCTGAAGGGTTTCGCTAAGTCTCATAACAAATAAGGAATATTTTGTTTCTTTCTGAGACATCCCGACAACAGTTAATCACCAAGTTGCATGACAAATTGGAATATGCTTTTAGGATTAAGAGACTAGACGACTATTGAAAAAGGCACATGACTTAATTTTCTCAAAAAGGTAATGTAAAATTAGAAACTTGATTGACATTTTAGGGATTTATTTTCATTTTGACTTAGAAAATAGCTTTGGGTTTTGGGTTTTTGCACTATTCTTATGGATTTTGACCTAACAACATAGAATTTTAACAACATAGAATTTTCACAGGGATACTTAAAAAATGAGACAGACCTTCTGCTTTTGGATAGATATTGGCATGAAGGCAAAAAAACTTTAGGGCAAACCAACAAAAATAGGAATACAACCAACAGTGGCTCTACCTGAGGATTGACTAAACATAGTTTATGGAAAAGAACCATAGAATCTCTGGTTGCAGACCTTTCAAAAAATGAAGAGGACGCCAACTAACCTAAAATAGAAGGGAAACTATTTACAGTATTTACATAGACAAAGGGAAGTATTCACAATATGATACATACTTACTTGTGCATAAACTTTGATTCTCAGTTGAAAAAGGGCTTCAGGAATTGCCCATGCACAGGCAACTCAAAATATTCTCCCTCCATTTTTTTCAATAAGTAAAAGTCTTTTCCAAAATTCTCTGAAACAATAAATGGCCCTAGCCACAAAGACTCAAACTTCTTGTGTTTTCCTTTATCT
Source organism: Thuja plicata (assembly GCA_018584345.1). NCBI lineage: Eukaryota > Viridiplantae > Streptophyta > Pinopsida > Cupressales > Cupressaceae > Thuja > Thuja plicata. The sequence goes on along the minus strand of MU227943.1, from coordinate 378,777 downwards.
TTTGCTCTTGCATTCCACTGGAGAACTGGGTCACCAGACTGGAATTTTCTCTCAGTAGCCCTTTTATCAAAAAGGTATTTCATCTTCTACTGCAATTTCATGTTTTCCTTTTGACTATTCCTTCTTATTTCATCCAATTCTATCAACTGACTCATTCTATTCTACATATTATCAGAAACATCTAAATGTTCTTGTAAAAATTGATATATTGGCAAGAAATTGTTGATGGGAAATCTTGCATGTAGACCATACACCAGCTCAAATGGAGACTTACTAGTTGCTTTTTAAATTGTTATTCTGTCAGCCCAAAGTGCTAGCTTCAACTTAGTATGCCATGCTCTTTTATTCTTTTCCAGAGTTCTTTTCAGTATTTTCAAAATACTCTTATTACTAGACTTAGCTCATCCATTAGCCTGTGGATGATATGGGGATATGATATTGTAATCCCATATTTTTCACAAAAATCTGTCATTTCCTCTAATCTAAAACTCATGGCATTATCCATTACTAACTTAGCAGGTACACCAAATCTGGTTATAATATTATCCATGATAAATTCAGTAACTACCCTACTTGTTGCTTTCTTTGTAGGGATGGCTTCAATCCACTTGGTAAAATAATTTGTGGCAACTAATATCCAACTGTGTCCTCCACTAGATTTTTCTTGAAATTCACCAATAAAATCAATTCCGCGCATAGTAAAAGGAGCTTCAATACTTACTGGGTTTAGCAACAGAGCACCTAAAAAATTTTAGCTTATTGGAGAGCCTTTGACAAGGTTCACATTTCCTAACATGTTCATAAGTATCCTTGAATAAAGTATGCCAATAATAGCCAGCCCTTAAAATCTTGTGGGCAGTAGTCTTGGCAGAAAAATGACCCCCACATTCTCCTTCATGTATTTCACATAAAACTCTCTCAGCTTGGTATTTATCAAGGCATAACAACAGTACACTATTTTTATCTTTCCAATACAAGTCACCTTGGATCAAAGTGTATCTTTGAGTTTGTAATCTCAAGCTTCTTTTCTAATTCTCTAACAAATAATCATGACATTTGGCATTTTTTAGAAAGAATACAATATCAGTATAGAATGGTTGCCTTTCTATGCTTGTCGTAGTTTGATCATGTATTTTAGTCTGATTTATTTGTACTAGATCCAAGTTATCTTCTGTCATAAGCTTTGCCAAACCTTGTCCTCTTATCAATTTTGTAATATGGATCTCAAGGTTAAATTCTTGAATTCTGGTAATCCATTTACATCTCTTACCAGTTACCTCTGACTGTGTAAGGATATCTTTTACTGCTGAATGAGGAACATAAGCCTGTATCTTAGTACAAACCAAGTATGGCCTGAAATATTTCATAGCTTTTACCAAAGCACAAGCCTACTTTTCCATTATTTCATAATTAAGCTCTGCAACTTGCAAGGATTTACTGTAAAAAGCTATTGGATGTTCAAATCCTTGTTCATCCTTTTGTAGAAAAATAGCAGCAATTGTGTGAAAAGATGCAAATGAAAACAAAGAGAAAGGCTTAGTATAATCTGGAGATTTCAAAACTGGAGCTTCTTGTACTGCTTTTTTATTTTCTCAAATGCCTATTGGGCTTCTTCATTCCAAACAGATTTAGCATCTTTCTTCAACAATTTTACAATGGGTTTAACTATCTCTGCAAAATTTGCTATGAATCTTCTGACAAAGTTTATCTTTCCTAAGAAATATTGTACCCCTTTTAAGTTCTTTGGAGCAATCACCCTTTGAATTGCTTCCACTCTCTCAGGGTCTATTCTTACCCCTTCCCTAGACACTATATTTCCAAGCAACTTTTCCTCTTTTACTGCAAAATGACATTTCTTGGGATTCAGTGAGACACCATATTCCAATGCCTTATTGAAAATCTTACCCAAGTGATCACAGTGATCCACTTCTTTCTTAGAATACGCAGTCAAATCATCATGATAAATGACCATGAATAAATCAATGAATTCTTTGAAAGCAACATCCATGGCCCTTTGAAAACTTGCCCCTGCATTTATTAGTCCAAATGACATTATGATATAAACATAGGTTCCCCATGGAGTGGTAAATGCAGTTTTATATTGTTTTGGTTCTTTAACTAGGACCTGGTTGTAACCTAAGAAACCATCCATCATAGATAGTAACTCACAACCAGTCACCTTATGCAACATTGCTTCCATATTAGGCAAGGAATAGTTATCTTTTAATGAAGCAATATTTAGATTTCTGAAATCCACACATAGTCTGATATCACCATTTTTCTTTCTGATTGGTACTAAATTTGATACCCAAGTTGAATGTCTGATTGGCTGGATTATCCCAGCATCCTTTAGTTTCATCAATTCTTGTCAAATTTTAGGAGCCAACAAGGGGTTAATAGGCCTTTGTTTTTGCCTAAATGGTTTCACATCTGATTTCAATGGGATTTCATGTTGAAAAAGGTCCTCTCTATATGCTTTCAAATCCTCATAAGACCAAGCAAAGACATGTTTATATTTTCTCAACAATTTGATCAAATTTATTCTTATATGAGAGTCCAAACCCTTTCCAATATAAACTATTTGAGGACTATTTTCAGAGCCTAAATTTATTTCTTCTAAATCCTCAACCTTGGCATTGCTTAACTTTGATGAATCATTTTGTTGACTACTAAACAATGCTTCAAGCTCAACCAAACCCCTAGGAATCTGATTATAACTTAACTCGACAACCTCATTTCCCAAAATGTAGTCTTTTCCATCATTATTTTCTAGTAAAGTACTACAATCTATGCTCTGGTTCTCATAATGGTCTAGACATTGCATGAACCTTAGAATATCTTGATCATCTTGGAAAACCTGCCAGTTGTATATGTTGTCTGGAACAACTGGTCTTGTTTTGACTTCTAGTATTGACACCCCATGCAAGGTCAAATCATCATTTTTCAAAGCAACATTTGCCAAAAAATCAGCCATTATATTCTTTGACCTTTCTAACCAACTTATATCAAAGGCATCAAAAATTTCAATTTGATCCCAAATAGCATACTTGTACATTTTCAACCTATCATTCTTTACTGCATATTTGGATCTAACTTGAGCTACTACCAACTCAGAATTGCCATAAACCTTTCAACACTTTATACCATGTTTTATAGCAATTTCAAGTCCTAAAAACAAAGCCTCATATTATGCAGTATTGTTTGTACATTGGAAGGCTAATAGAAATGAATACTTAAAATTTGTACCTGATGGAGATATCAACAATACACCTGCCCCTGATCCTTCTTTTGAGCAAGCCCCATCAAAGTACATTTTCCACAATCCATCTCCTTGCACAATTAACTCTCTGTTCATAGGGTCAACCTCTTCATGTTGATAATAAAGTTCATTTTTTTGCATCTTGAAATTCTCCATGTCCATGTTAATGCAACAATTAATGTTAGTATCTTCAAATCTTTCTATCATGTGAGGAGTTCTACTCTCCGTTAATACCTTAAAGTTTTCTCCAGTAATGTTAAAATTAGCATATGATAAATCACTTTGTATACTACCTCCCATTGAATCACTCCACTTTCTTGATAGAAACGTGCCATAATGTGGTGGTATGTCAACCACAAGAACATTCATAGTCATTACTACATCAAAGCAGACTGCCAATTTGTAAGGCATAGCCTCAATAGTACCAATCAAAGGGACTTCTCTAGAGTCCATGGCTTGACATCTCCCATGAGGAGTATCAACTTTTAATCCCATTAACCTCATGATTTCCACTAGCATAACAGTATTAGATGCTCCTGAATCAATCATACAATTTTTTAGCATCTTTCCATTAATTATCAATGAGAGAAAAAATGGGTCAACAACCTTTGGGGAAGAAGTTGT
>MU227943.1:362463-372854 GCA_018584345.1 Thuja plicata | reverse complement strand
AGCTTCCATTTGTGCCTTTTCTAACATTTTTTCCATGGTTTCATTTTCAATTCTCAATTTCTCCAAGTCAATATCTAACTTGGACATCTGCTCTGTTAAAGGCTTCTGAAACTTAGGTTCTTGATTTTTGTATTCGCTCATCTTTTTCTTACCTTTATCCTTTTGTGAACTAGAAGCCTTATGAGTGAGTGGTATTTCTTGGTCCTTTTGAGACCTCTTTGTATCTTTCATATTTTGATGTCTTGAAGATCTTCTTTTGCTCTTATCAATATCCTTATGCTCATCTTTTTTCTTTTTCATTTCTCTCTCCCTTTTCATTTGTTGAACAAGGGAAAGTTGTTTCATGATGAATTTCTCCTCATTTGCTACCACATCAGAGGGAGCATCTTTAGAATCTGAACTAGATGTACTTGTCTCTTCTCTCTCATTTGAAGTAGAAGTGACGGTAGGTGTTTCTAATACCCTTTCAACAGCTTCTTCATACTCTGAAGTATTTCCATCATGACAATGTTGATTGCTTTTTATGTCTCTCCTAACATTACCCTCTTTACTTCTTGGAGAGGTTTCATCCATGCTAACTTGGTTTCTCTTTTTTCTCCAAGACATTTCCATCCTTGAGGATGATGGGATTCCACCATATAAAACCTTCTCAGGATCATTTCTCATCCTTGACCTAGTATTCATTCTGAGAGATATTTACTAAATTTGCACTAATCTCAGAGATTTCTTTTAGAGTCGCCACCCAATGATTTGGAATGAATGAATACTTATCAAAGAACAATTTTGACAACTACAACTGGTATGATCTGTAATTACTAAAATCCCCTGTAGAGTCACCAATTTGTTAGGGTTTTTTCTTGCAGGGCATCAAAAGATGCTTGAATACTTAAATAACTCTATAACTCCCAATGCCTTTGATACTCTGATGCAAGCAAGAGAAAACACTAATTGATGAGGTAATTTGACAACACTAGGGATACCTATTATCACCTTCTTCTTTTTTGAGATCTACTAACTAGGGCAGGTATTAACTATAACTGATTACTGACTTGACAGTATCCATAGAGTGGATTTTACTTATGTGTTGAATGCTTTGTTCTTATATAGACATGTATATAACAATGCAGATAACTATGACTATTCTGAGAAAAATCTTGATAATCCAAATCAATATCTTAATGTCAGCAGACAGTAGCATAATAGGCAATTTCATCTTTCTTTCCTTTCGCAATTCTTGTGAATCTAGGAGGAATAACCCATTTGATTTTCTCTTTCAGAAATCAAGAAACTTCAACTGTAACCACTATGAGTACAACTGATTTTACAGAAATATTCTGAAAGTAATTGGATTGAATAGTTTTAAATCTTTGGACGATGATAGATTACCAAACAAGTTCCTAGACCAGTGCCTATCCTTGGGCTTGTAGATTTAATAAATGAAGATCCATAGAAATATAAAAATAGAATAATGTAGGATGCCTTACAACCTACATGTAACTCCGATAAAATTCCTTACAAACTATCCTGTCACCCTTACAATATTGTATCAAATCCTTAAATATTGTTATGCTCCCTGAAACTACTCACAAAACTTAGTTCTTTCCTTGAAAGAAACTTGCAAGCAATTAGATAGCTACCTTATAACCAATATGCTTAAAAATGCCTTACAGATTTAAACATAAAAGAGCATACACTACAAGTAAAGAGACAACAATAAGATAGAGTAAATTTGCACTGTATTTTATTCATATGTGTCTGCTTCAATACATAAAAAGCTCAAAGACACAGACTGAAATTTAAAAACTCTGGTTCTCAATATATTTCATCTCTCTTTACTATTACAATTTTGATCTATTTATAGGTCCTTAACCATCTTGGAATCCTTAACATTAGGATACAACAAGCTTTGGATGGTTTAAGGAACCTAACCCTAAAATTATAGAAATGATAAAGAATGAGAATGTAGAAGTGGTGGAGAGACAAAAGCAGGGGATGAGATCTGATATTCTTTGTCTTTATCTAGAATCTAGCACCTTTGTCTGATAGTGTTCAGCATAGCATCTGATATTCATATTGATACCAAGTGACTGTCAATTCAGGATAACATACACTTGTCTTTGAAAATAACTAACCTCCCTGTGCTCAATGGTCAGCTGCCAAGTGTTCCTCTTTATTCTTCATCCAGGACCTCCTCTTCTACTACCATAGGCTTCTTTTTCTTTGGCTTGGTCATCAAGTCCCATGCTATCACTCCATCCTCTGCTAGCCATTTAAAGCTCTATGTTCTCTGTAGTTGTACCTTCTATCTTTCCCATCTGACATCGGTGATGTTTTTAACATGCACTAAAAACTTGTTTATGCCAATTTCTGCCTTAAAGGCCTCATCCAAAATCTTATTAAAACCATCCAAATCTAAATCAGATCCTAAAATAAATGCCTCATGGCTTGGCATTCTACTATCAAATTCACTCCTCCAAGCCTCCAAGGCCTTGACTTGATCATCCTCTCCTTTCAAAGGAGGAATAAACCTATTAAATTCTGGTGAAAATAGGCTCATCTTAGCCTCTATCTGCTTTAGCTTACCCTTAAAGAAAGATAAGGCTATATTAACCTTTTTAATCTCATCCTCTACCTCTATCACAATCTCAGGTAAATTGGATCTAAGTGGCTACAAAGGGGCAAGTTTTTCAAATAATTGTACCCTAGGAGACCAAGTAACAAAATAAGGGTTCAAAATGGTAATATACCCTGTCACTTCTGTATGCAATGTGGGCAATTTATTGTAGGAATTTAGGATGATATATGTTTTATCTTTAAGAATATCTATCCTATGCTGAAGAAAGCATCTTAATGTATTTAGGGCTACCTCATTATTCCTTTTTCCCATATCCTCTATCCCAACTACTTCCTCTGATTCTGCTTTCTCCTCTATCTGTAAAGGTTGTACTGAAGGCACATAAACTACCTCAGGTTTCTCTTGTAGTTGCTTTGTCATCTCAGCAATGACCAGGCTCTATTTATGTATCTTTATGTGGCATAATTCCCTATCCTTTGCTATGGCACTAGCTTCCTCAACCAAAATCCCACACTTCTCAGACAATTGTTTTGTCTTATCTTCGTTTAAGTGTGCCCAATGGGTCATGATCTGAGAAATCTCAAAATCTCCAGTGTTTTGTATTGTCCAGACCATTTGATTCCCCACCATGCTCTCCTAGATATTTACTAGTTGAGGCTTTTGGTCCCTTCGACATAGGTTCCACATGGCAAAGGCTTGTGATTTTGGACTATATCCAAATGCCTTAATCATGTCGCCCATATGAATCTCACTGGCCAATTTGAGGTCTGGCTGCTTTCTAATCTGATCAATAATGAATGTTGAGGCTAAATCCCAGCCCTTAGCAAGCAAAATGTCACTATTCAAAACCATTTTTCTTGCCTCATCTGGAGAGACATCCTCACTATCAGGGTCATAGGCTTGCAGAGCTAGAAAAGCCTCATTTGTGACTATCTCATCGCCATCCATCTTCACTTGTTCCCTAATTTGTTCCTTCTTGTGCCACCTCAAGAAGTCTTCAAACTCATCAGTTTTGACAAAATTGTCATCACTTAAAAATTGTTGCTGATGCAGTAACCTTTAATCAATGCATGCCTTAAGAGGCAATTCTATGTTTTCTTCTTCATCATGTTGTTGCCTCTTTCCTTGTCTGATGACTTTTCTCAAATTATGGTCATACAATCTATTTCCAGGAATGAGAGCACTTGTTCTATCTCCTTTCTTATTTTTTTCTAATAGATGAGGTCTGACCAGGGTTAACCTTTTGCCTTTTGTAGTAGGCTCCTGTACATTATCTGGCTGTGACACCTTAGTTAAGTATATGATATGGCCTTTTTCTTCTTGTACTTGTGCTGCCTCTGCAACATTCTATTGAGGTTGGTCAAATTGAGGTGGATGGGCATATTCTCCATCACTATCACTTTCATATTCAGATTCTGAATACTCAAGCTCTTTTCCTCCTTTCTTTGTATCTAAAACATTGTCCAACTGCTCACAAAGTATATAAAAATTATCAATCATAGCTTTAATCCTATCAAAATAAGGTAGGTCAGGGTAAAAACCTCCAAATGATAGTCCATTTCTCCTTATTTTCATTTCCAAATTCATTAACTCCTTAATTCTCTCCCTTCTAGTTCTTACCTCATCCTCTTCAAGGATATTCCTTGTGGCATCCTCCTCCACACAAAAACCATGAACATTTGTATTTGGTATGGTAGGAGTCAGGAGTTTCTTAGCTCCTGCAATGAATCCTTCCGGGTCAATATATATGTATAATGCTACTCCCATCTTGCAGCTTTCTAACCAAGTTCTTACTAAATCAATGGCATCCTTACCAATAGTAAACTGAAAGATTTTAAATTTCCTAGGGGTTAATGTCCCCTTCCTATGTGGTGCAAAATGTTCATTGTCTGTTAACAACAGCTGCCAGATAAAGTCCATAGCTGCAACTCTGGATGGCGCATGATATGGTAGGACATGAGGTGGATGTGTGCATCCATATATCCTAATTATGGTAAAATATTCTTCTAAAAATAAGTCTCCCCAGTTATGGTCACCCTCCCACTTATCCACATACTCACAAGGTCTCAACAACTGTAGCACCTTTACTGGGAGTCTGGTTTTGCTAATACCCATGCTCTACATTAATGGATATACAATCCAATTCTTGAATCCACAAAAATCACAGCCCTTGGATGTATAATTCCATATCCTAACCCAAAATTGAATAGGATTGGGTCAGTCTTGAAAAATCCTTTGAGGGTTCAAATTATTCACATTCATGATTGCATAGTTGAAATGTAATAACAAATGCATCAGGATAGAATAATGAAAAAACCTAGGTTCATTTTCCTTGGGATCCTTCATCTTTTTCTGCACAGCTACAAATCCCTCATGCATTTTATCCATAATGTACTATATATAATCATAACTGGTGCTAGAATGCACATCTTGCAAATCTAGTACCATCATTAAAATTCCAAAGTTTATTTTCTCTGCTCCTCCATCTATACCCAACACTATATACAAAGCATAAGCAATATACTTGATATAGAAATGTAAATCTTTAAAATAGTAGGCAGTTCTAGATATTGGGGTAATATGATTCCTAACCTCCTTAAGCATATGCTACTGCAATTGGTTCCTAGCAGCACCAGGTTGTAACTTATATCTCTCATCTTGCTTAGTAATATTTATCTTGGTGGACATGGTACTGTATAAGCCAAAGGGTTGCATGAATGAATTCCTATTCAAAATCAATAGGGAAGCACCATCATTTTTCTTAATTGTCCTAGACAGAGCATCATAATGGCTGGCAAGACCTAAAAACAAGTCTACATCTACATAGACATTAGGGACAATTAACCTAGCAAGACCACTATTCCAAGGGTTTGACACTGGAATGGCCTTATCAGAATTATTATAAAAATAATTGTATAGAGAAAAACCTGTGGACCCTGGAGTGCGAGCATCTCTAATTTCACAATAGTCATCTGCCAGTAAGTTTGCATTTGCCCTCTTGTTCTGTGTAGACCCTGGCAACAACTTTAAGAATTCATTAGAGAAATTTCTCTTTCCCTTAGCATCATCATCAACTTCATCACTTTTTCTGCTGGTAGAGGCCACACTGACTACTTTACTCATCTTGCTTTGTTTTCTCTTTCTCTTTTCACCTATATTAAGACAAATATCCTCTCAGGACTCACTACTCTTCTATGTGCACTGGTAGCAATTCAAGAACCTTGACAACTAGATAATTACCCTAAAATTAATCAATTTCTGTCTTTGGAACACAGAAGACCTAGCAATTCTTCGCTCTGCAATTATGGATGTATGATAAATAAAAATGAACCTGCAATCAACTCTTTATGGTAACTCTTCCAATTACATAGCTCATCATTGAAAAGACAATCAACTTTGCTTTCAAGTTAACATGCTATGGAATTGATTGAAATCCTAGCCTTAGCTCATGAATGTGATAGGAAATCAAAATCATATGAGTGCATTTTCAGAAAAACCCTTATAAAATTTGAATAGAATGACATGTCTTCATATGATTGGTTCTTCGTCAGACATCTTAGGTGCCCTTTTCATACAGCAATTAATCTTCTGGATTCTCATTGGATACTGAATCTCCACATTGTCATGTCAGCAACTGCCGCCTTTTATCATATTTCATATTCAGCGACCACGCGACTATGCAGTATCTCTTTATCGTTGATCAAATTTCTTAACCCTCAATTCTTCTAGAGATATAGCGGTTGTATGATTTCCTTTACTTGGCTTAACCATGGTTAACTTCTGGTGATCACGCGACTGAATGAATCCAAGTCACCAAATCAAATGCTTAACCCAAAGTTTATTTGGAGACCCCACGACTGAAGGTTACCTTTTATCCTTTAATTGTTATCGCTAAGTCTCTGAATGTTTATTTCTCTTTACGAGACCCCGCGACAAACCTTAGTCGCCCAATTGCTGATTAAAACTGTTACTTGATATTTCTTTCAGAGACTATGTGACATAGCTTTATCCTTTGATTTTAATTTAGAGACTATACAACTAAAGCTAATCTCATTGTCACGAGCACTTTTTACGCTTATGCAAATTTGATAGAGACTTAGCGACTACCATTGATCTTATTACACTTAACATCTGATAGCTCCGCTAAGTCACTGAGTATATTTTAAAAACTTTAAATCATTTGGAGACTACGTGACAACCTTAAAATACATAACCTTAAATCCTTCAGTCTCTTAATCGCCAAATGATATTTTCCTTTTGGGAGACCACGCGACTAACCTTTGTTCTACTCACTGTGGACACGTGTCTCATCTTAACTGTTTGTCTCCAAATCGTTGAATAAACACTGACTTATCATTTTTAACCAGTGACTACCCGACCATTATATACTTCAATCACCTTGCGGTTTGTCGCGAAGTATCAGCATCTGTTACTTAACTGACTTTTTATTTGGAGATTACGCGACAAAAGCATTTAACATGTCACTTAACTGTGTTTTGATTCGGAGACCCCGTGACTGAAGTAATCGCTAAGTCTCATGAAAATTCACTAACTGCATGGTACTTTACGCAACACCGCAACTTAACTTCTTGCTTAGATATTGCCTGATGACATGTTTTTACATTGGGAGACTTCGCGACTGAAGGGTTTCGCTAAGTCTCATAACAAATAAGGAATATTATGTTTCTTTCTGAGACATTATGACCATAGTTAATCACCAAGTCGCATGACAAATTGGAATATGCTTTTAGGATTAAGAGACTAGGCGACTATTGAAAAAGGCTCATGACTTAAGTTTCTCAAAAAGGTAATGTAAAATTAGAAACTTGATTGACATTTTAGGGCTTTTTTGCATTTTGACTTAGAAAATAGCTTAGGGTTTTGGGTTTTTGCACTATTATTGTGGATTTTGACCTAATAACACCAAATTTTCATAGGGATACTTCAAAAATGAGACTGACCTTCTACTTTTGGATAGATATTGGCATGAAGGCAACAAAACTATAGGGAAAACCAACAAAAATAGGAATACAACCAACACCAGACATGGTATGTAGACTAAAGAAATCACTTTATGGACTTAAACGGGCCCTAAGAGCTTGGTATGAGAGACTTGATGGTTACTTGACAAACATAGGATTCAGAAAAGGAGTAATAGACTGTAATTTATTTTTAAGAGAGACAGATGAAGGATTACTACTCATTGTTATTTTTGTTGATGACATTATCTTTGGATGTAATGACAAACTTAGTGCAAAATTTGCCAAAGAAATGAAAAGTGAGTTTGAAATGAGCATGATTGGAACTATCAAATATTTTCTTGGATTGAATGTAAAACAAACAGACAAAGGCATATTCATAAATCAGTCTAAGTATGTGAAGGAGATATTGAAGACTTTCAAAATGGAATATTGCAAACCAGTAAGCACCCACATGATAGTAGGAAGCAAGCTTCCTAAAGATGATGATTCCATAGTAGTTGACAAGACTCTATACATGTCTATGATTGGAAAACTCATATATCTTACTCAATCTAGACCTGATATTTCCAATGTAGTTGGCAATGTTGGAAGATTTGTAGTTGAACCTAAACAAAATCACCTAATGGCAATAAAAAGAATATTCAGATATTTAAAAGGAACTATAGACTACAGTTTATGGTATCCTAACTCAGAGAATATACAACTTCATGTGTATACTAATGCTGATTGGGCAGGTTGTGTTGATGATAGAAAGAGTACATCAGGAGGAGCAGTATTTCTTGGAGATAGATTGGTCACTTGGACAAGTAAAAAGCATAATTGTATCTCTCAGTCAACAACAGAAGCTTAGTATGTTGCAGCAGCATTGAATTTTTCAACAATGGTTTGGATCAAACAGATGATTAAAGACTTATGTATTCAGATTGATTATCCTATTGTTATTCACTGTGACAACACTAGTACTATCAATATGTCAAAGAACGCTATGATGCACGCAAATACAAAACACATTGAGATCAAATACCACTTTCTAAGAGAAAAAGTTGTAGACAGAGAATTAAATTTGGATTATGTGAGCACTAAAGAACAATTAGTAGATATTTTTACAAAGCCATTATCAAAAGATACTTTTGAGTATCTCAGGGAGAAGCTGGGAGTAATTCCCTTTCCTGAGTCTGATTAGAATTTACAGAAAAAAACATCAGTCCTTGGTGACTGATGAATGGTTGAATACTCTACTTTTGGAGTAGTACCTGTGCCTGACGGTGTTTAACACCCTTTTCCATTGATGTCAAAGGGGGAGTATTAGTAAGGGGGAGCATATACTCTAGGGGAGTATACAGTTAGAAGAGCAACAGCAGTGAAGAGGAAATTTTGATGAGGATATTGAGAAGATTGTAAAAAGAAGGAAGACAATTTGAGTTGATGATATCATATGTTTCCATCAATGTCAAAGGGGGAGATTATTGGAGATTTGTTTCTGTGTAAATAATTGATTGTATTTTTGTCATTCATGAAAACATATAATATACAGCAGTGTTCTATATGCAATTATCAATACAGATGTTCTAGAGCTATGTGTGTATATTTCCATGGTGTATACATGTTATAGATGCTATGTGCATTCACGTCAAGTCAGATATGAAGTTTCAGTTGAGTTATGTTAATCAGTTATGGCAGTTACAGTGTCTGAAGATTATTTGTCTAGAGCCGACGTAAATACAATGTTTCTTGAGCTGCGCCTATCTTCAGGATATGCATGTTTGTATTAATGTTTAGTTATGAGTTAGTGATGATTATACAAAGGTTCCAAGCATGTTTTAACAGAATCATGATATTGGAGTAAAATTGGTGAAGCCAATTTTGTGAAGTGGTGCATCTATTTAGTTTGAGTTGCGTAGTTCTAACTTTGATTGTGTGGTTAGTTAAGCTGACAAAGAAGTTGATGAAGTGTTCCCAGATATCGTCATGACCTTATCCTTGGTGAAGATACATATATCAGTTCAATTGTGTTTGCTAAGTGTTAAAATGAAGTGAAAAACAAGAGACAAAAGAGAGCAGAAAGTCAGACAGAATAAGTTGAAGAACTATGTGAAGAAATAGAAGAAGATTACAATTTATTGGAACTGATCAAGATAGCAGGTCTACTCAAACAGTTCATCTATTATATGTAGTGTATATCTGTTCTACTGAAGGTTGCAGCCTTTACCATTTTAGTAGTGAGCTTTTGGACAGTGAGTCCTCACCCCTAGCAAGGTTACTTGTAAAAGACTCCTAACAGGGTCCGACCTTTAACTAGGTCTCTGTACTTATTGCATTGTAAAGAACAACTCCTAACAGGGTTGCAAGATCTCCTAATAGGGATAATTATACTCAAGTACAGTTCTTTGTGGGTACTAATTCCCACCGGGGTTTTTACCTATTTGGTTTCCCCGTAACCAAAATTGTTGTGTTCCCTATTGTGTTATCTAAATGTGCATTTGCTTTATGTTAATTTACATCTAAGAGAAGAAAAGAATTAAAATAGTTGATAACTGATTCACCCCCCCCCAGCACCCCTCTTAGTTATCCTTTGGGACTATTCCAACATTTAGTATTTTGTATTACACATAACTTAATTGGATTGATCGGTATACTCTAGATAATTTTATGTCTTTTGATAAATTAACAAACTATTATTCGGTAAACATATAGTAGAAGGTTTTATAAAGCATTCCAAGCAGTAGTAATTTGATAATAGTATTTGGAGGCATTCATCTTATAGGATTGAAGATAACTAGAGGCTTAATATTGTGGTACTAAGTTTTTGGGTTGATTATTGGAATATTTTTAAG
>MU227943.1:346957-362413 GCA_018584345.1 Thuja plicata | reverse complement strand
CCCCACCCCCCCTCTCAGTTATTACTAACACATCCTTTGTAGGATTTTGTCTCTTTCATGACCTTACCATTGCTACAAACAAATAGAAAACTTGAGGAGAGTTTTCTTTAACTTACTGAGTGCTGTATAGCTCAGTTGATTAATTGGGAATTCCTTGTAGCTAGTTGCAAGTTCATTGGCAATCCGTCGCTCCACTTCTGCAATTCACTTCAATTATTTGAAATGATGAGCAATTAATCTGTAAAAACTTTTATTCCTTCATCTTTTCTAGCATTAAATGACACAAATGACTCTTTCAACTCATGTTTAAACCTCAGTTGTCAAAGTAAAAAGATCAATGGTATGCGTTGAGATTCAAAATTGGCTTGATTCCCTAATTTTTTTTCTATATGTGGTGTACTTTCATTGAGGCTTAAGGAGGTACACTTTACAACCTCCCAATTTTCAAAATAATTTAACGATCATATCGCTCAAGGTCGTACATTACTTATTTATGATCTGGAGGTAAGATCATATTCGTATCACTCAAGGAAAATTCTAAGTTGTAATTGGAGTGTCCACTAGCACCATCAAATAATAAATTGATCATTTGCTTATAAATTGGACATTGAGGTGGCTCCAAATCTATTCTAACTGTAGACTTAAAAAATAAAATATTGTTGGAAACATTGAGTAGGAACAGAGTAGTGAGTTCTCACTTCTCATTTGGGAGAAATGGACACGTCTATCAAGTTCATGTGATAAAACCACAAGGATTATTTAAGTGTGAAGTAACTGATAGGCAGTTAAGTGTTAAATGACCACATATACAATGTGCATGTAGTGAAACCAGTGCTAGGTATGGATTTTTTACTGACCCACCATAGGCACAAGATCAACTCAGACATCCTCTTTTTTTTTTGGCCATGCTCTTATATGTATGGATTTTCAGGGATGGGCAAAGAAGCTCACCCAGATGGTGTTTAAGCATCGATATATGAATGACATTGATGTTGTACTTGATAATGTGGATGGGATACCTGGGGCACTTGTCATTCCCCTACCAGAAAAGTACTACATTCAGGGACTTGTGATGCAAAAACACCCAATTTTGCAAACAAAAGAATATGAGTTGCTATTGGGTCGGCAAGTTACATGCACATTGATTTTCTACTCTATTTGGAAAAAATAAAGGAACCTATTAGCACTTATCAAATTTTTGCGTGGTTCCAAGCTTTCTTCCATGTTTCTACAAAATTTTTAGGTCTCTGGCCTAAAAACCCTAGGTCTTTCTGCAAAATCTTTCTTAAACCCTAAATCTTTCATGGACATGTTCTAAAATGAAGTTACTTTTTGTAACTTAAGTCGCTTACATCATGTCTTTAAGTTGTCGTCGGCGGGGCCATATGTTTTATTTCCTAACTCGAGTGGGATGCATTTTAATTTTTCCCTAAGTCCTAAGTTTATTTCCCCGATAAGATTTACCTTTAACATCTCTCATGCAGGTCCCTTTTGATCCAACAGTTGTCTCTTTGCCTTAAGGCACAAGATGAGGTTCTTTAATGATTAAGGCATCACACCCTTTCACCATGTAGCATTGTTGACATCATCAAATTCTAGGTTTTTTAAGGGTCGATAAAGGTTGTGTAGATGTGATTTGCTCCAACGGAAGGCGCATTTTCTTCATTGCAAAGATGAAGATCTTTATCCATTGAGGCATTGCGCCTGGTCGCCACATGTAAAGTGGTTGGAGCATAAGACAAAATAAATATTGAGCATGTCTTTGTTGATCTGATGACAGCCGCTATCCCTTGATCACGGAGATGAATATTTTTACCATTCAAGGCATTATTTCATTTCAACGCGTGGTACTTGTCAGATCTGAGGGCCTATTGACGTAGATTAATAGGTGGTCAATTGAATAAGATCTAACAGTCAACTATCTTCCTCAATGAAAAGATGTAGTCGATCTAATCATCGAGGCATTACACCCTTGCACCACATGTCCCAAGTGGGTCTGGGGCAACACTAAGGAAGATTTAATGGGCTTTCAGGTTTGAAATGATCCAATGTCCAATTCAAAGATTCAAAGAACAAGATGAAGGTATTTATTAATCAAGGCATTGCACCTATGTGACAAGTGACAATTTGTCACATCATGATCCCAGGGTTGCTGAGGCAGTTTAAAGAAGCACTAAGTTGGTGAAGATCTTACGGCTGGTGTGAAGCCTTAATGCAAAGATGAAGTTGATCTAATCTTTGAGGAATCACGCCTTTGTGGCACATGTACAAGGTGGGTGCAGATCAACATCAGAGTAAGTTAAAGGGCAGTCAAGTTAGGTTTCATCTAACGGATGGCGCAAAGCCTTAATGTAGAGATGATCGACAGATAATGTTCAAGGCATTGCACCTATGTGACATGTGTCATACCACTCAGCATAGGTCAGAAAAAAACAAAGATTTGTTAGAGCCATTGGTAAAGTTCCTTGTGGAGGTCAGTGAGACTAGGACTACCAGGTTATAACTGAAGTTAAAAAGCAGCCAAGTTAAGGAATATCTGACAGTAGGCATAAAGCCTTAAAGAGAATATGCTCGTCAGATAGTCTTTGAGGCATTACACCTTTATGACACATTTCCTAATCAGAAGGTGGGACCTGTGGTCATTAAAGTGGTGTTCAGGTAAATATAAAGAAAGTATAAAGTAGATCTATGATCAGAATAAAGCCTTAAAGAAGATATGCATATGAGATAATCTTCAAGGCATTACACTATGTGGTCATTTGTCCAGCTTGGTTAGTGGGACCTGCAGTCTAAAGCTGAGGGTAAAGGTAAAGTGTAGTATAGTTAATGTGGATCTAACAGACGACGTGAAGCCTCAAAAGAAAGATGATCACAATCTAACCATTAAGGCATCGTGCCTGCGTGCCACCTGCCTGATCAGATTTTTGAAGCCCAAGTGACTTAAATAAGATCAACGACTGTGTTTTAAAGTTTGATAAAGTTTGAATTGGGATCATCGATAAAGATTTATGTGCTAGGCATAGCCGTTGGATTGGATTTTCAAAATTTCAAACATGTTTCTCAGGGTTTTCAAAGCGATGGATTATGTCTTATGCTAGAGAGCTATAAATTAAGGAATTTAACCTTCTATGTCGTGTATGAAAAACTGTTGGATCTTGAATGAAGGAAGATTTCATCATTCTGAAGACATTTATTGAATATTTATCTCTTTAAGGTTTCTATTTAGTTTTTTAATAAGTATTTTAATCCTTTGCTTATCCTATTCTATTCTTCGTCATTAATGAGGAGCTATTTTAGAGTTTTATAATGCAGATCAGATCATATTCTCAAGGTCCTAAGCTTTTCAAAGAAGGATAGTTGGTTTTGTGCAATTCTTAGGGATTAATTTTCCTAAGGTAATTAATGCATGTCAGACCTTTCATTATTTATTCCTATTGTAGGGAATTGTGCTTTCAGCTTCCCATGATTGATGGCGGCCAAATCAGATTCTTCCCAACAGAATGTTTCAAAGAATGTTTTAGTTTGTATGATAGAGCTGTTGGGTTGTTGTGATGAATAAATTTTCTCTGTCGTGTAATATTTTTAATGAGTTTTATCCCTAACCCTAAATGATCTGAAGCTTGTTGCAGTCCTTGGCTTATAAAAGTACTTCCATGATTATTTAGTAGAGGCTGGAAAATTTGGGAAGTAACACAGGCATTAAGCTATTTACTATTTCCAGTGAGTATAGCATATGTATATCTAGAGAGTATTATTATAGAACATAAATTTGTAGATCTTTTGCATTTATTGAAGTGGCATGTGCTTTGAAGAATTTTGGAATTGAAGCTGGATTCTTTGTACTTAATACAATATTTCAGATTTAAGTATCTCCTTAGTGCTTACCTGTTGAGTTGTGAATCTTTTGATTCATTGCATGGAATTTATCTCTATATATGTCATTAGTCCTTATTTTTGATCTAGGATCGGATCAAATAATGCTTTGGATATGACATAATTTCTTTGGGTTTGTCTACAAAAGGATCTTATAAGTAGTGTTTAATCTGAATTATTTATATTTATGGTTTTGATTCCTTGACAATAGTTAGTTTCTATGCCCTGTATTTGAACTAAAAACATTTCCCAATGGATAAAGCATTGATCATTAATGAGTATTTTCTACATTGATACATATCTGAATACACTTGGTTATATTCTGCCCTATCAAAAATATCAATACCTTTTTAGTCCCCTTTAAGTTTTGTGGTTGTTGGTTGTGTCTCCTACATGGTAATGAAGAGTCACTGAATGAGTGGTTATCATTTCATACTTTCTTACCATTTATCTGTTGTCAAAATCTAGAGTATAAGGAGCTGTGAAAGTTAAATATTTATCTAGATTAGGTGCACCTGCCATGGTTTTGTAGATCCAGAAGTGCAAAGGGCAGTCTTGTCCCTATAGTTTGTCCACTTACCTTATAGAGCTTTCATACTTGGAGCTAACCACTCATAACATCAGTCTCAAGGTATATTGGTAGCTTTTTATAGAATAAACATTTTCAAACACCAACAAAATGGTGACTCTTCTTGGGACTTGACCTTTGAAAAGATTAGAGTTACTCTTGTAGTATTCATATTGGCTAGCATTGTATTTTCCCAAACTTGTTTTGGGTGGCAACTCAAAGAAATCTCTGCAATCAGTACTGAGTAATACAAATTTATACACATTTTCTTCAATATGAATACCAGATCTAGAGTGAAAGAGCATCCTAAAGTTGAATTGGAAGGTGGACTTCAAACTACTTCTAGGGATAGACAGTCTTGGAGAGAAAAGAAGAACAAAGATAATCCAGATAATCCATCACCAAGAAGACAAGAGGAGAACACAAGGAGAGAATATACAACCCAATATAACCATGATGGAAATACATCAGAATATGAAGAGGCTCCAAACTTGGGATTGGATGCATATGGAGATAAAAATTTTGCAAGTGAAAGAGAGGAAGAGGAGTCTGATACCACCATCTTAGATTCTGAAGATTTCTCTAAAGAGCTTGATGAAGAGGAGAAACTTGTCAAAAGACAATTGGCCATCATAGAACAAAGGAAGAAAGAGAAGACCAATAAGAGAAAACAAAAATAATAGCTAAAATAGCAAGCAATAAATAATGCTGAAAAAATTAAGAGGGACCAAGAGAAGCCTGTCACTCACCAAAGTATTGATGCTCAAGGTTCTAAAGATAAAGGAAACAAGAAGGTGACAGGAATTAAAATAGATGAACCCAAAAATCACAAATTTCCAATAGATCAAATGTCTAGATTGGACATTGACCTTGAAAAATCCAAAAGGGAGAAGGAAACCATGGCCAAAATGCTTTAGAAAGTGGAAGCGGATGTTGCTACTTTAGAGATGAAGAAGAAGATTGATTTCCTTATGAAATCTTTTTGGTTTTCTCATGCTGGTACTGAAACTACCTCAACATCAAAAGCCAAAGCATCTACTTTCCAAAATGATGAAAAATTCCAAAGAAGGTCATTTTATGCAGAAAGGTACAAGTAATTTTCTTTTATTGATATTCCTGGTTATCCCAATACAGTCCCAAATGAGATTGGAGATAGACTTCCCAAATTTCCAAGCAATAATGTTATTACTTGTGAGAAACATTTAAGGAAGTTTATTGATATCATGGATGACTATAACATCATACATGAGGATGTCTTGATGAAACTTTTTGTTCAGTTTCTAGTTGAAGATGTTAGGGAGTGGTTTAGAGGGTTATCTTATGGTTCTGTGGGATCTATGGATGAAATAATAGATTTCTTTAAGGATCAATATGGTGATAAGACAAATGAGGGATTCTTGTTGAATGAATTTTACAATATAAAGAAAAATTCAAATGAGGAAGTTGTTGAATTCAATACAAGGTTCCAAAAGGCTCTGCATAGGCTTTTTCAAAAAATAAGGCTTGATGGGAAGGTATGTCTTGCTACCTATTTAAATGCTTTTGATTCTAAAATGGGATATCATCTTAGAGATAAGAATCCTAGAAGCATTAGTGATTCCTTTAAGACAACTGTTAATATAGAAATGAATAGGGGAGTATCAAGAAAAATGGGTAGAAGGGAAGATGGGAGGCTTACTAGGATCAATAAAAAATAATCAAAAAATAAAGATTATAGAGCTCCAAATAATAATAGGCCACCTTATAAAAGTTATAGTCAGTAGCCAAAGATGCAAAATTATCCTTATGGTACCCAATTTAAGAATGGGAAACCTATTTCCCACAAAGAAAGGACAAGCTTGATAATAGGACTCCTGATCCTCTACGCAAAAATTCTATTAACATGCACATAATGATGATTATTGGTGTGAAGCTTGTCAGTCTCCACATAATCATGACTATTGTGTTGTTGATTGGAATATAAATGCAAATAAGGAAGAAGGTGAGTTGTATGATTACAATGTTTGTGCTATGACTTACTCATCTTCTTGTCCTGAAGTAGATTCTGATAATGAAACTAAGAACCATGATATGTATGGCTCACAAGGTAGAATAGAAGTGTATCATCAACAAGTTTTTCTGATGATGAAGAAGAAAAAGTTGATAATATAAGATGTGAGGCTTAGAATAGTGAGGAGACTACAATATTGAGAAGACCTTCTGATGAGGAAAGAGCACAAATTATAGCTGATCTTGTTACTAAAGTAAGAAGTAATTATAATTTGAGAAATAGAGTAGTTGGTGATGCAAGTAGCAAACCAGCTAACATTTTTATCAAATAAAATAAAGAAGATATCAAGCCGACACAAAAGAAAGGAGGATCTGCTGAGGGTGTAAGTAAGCCAAAAGTCATAAGTGTAAACAAATCAAATGGTTCGAATGTTATCTATGAGGTAAAATCCAAAACACCAGAAACAAGTTCTTCCCCTCCTAAAATGGACAATAAGAAATCAAAGAAGAAAGAGTCAACTTTGACCGTTCAAGTTGAGGATAGTAATATTGTTATTGAGAAACAAAAATCATCTGATGTAAAATACACCCCTGTTGATATGGGGTAATTGTTGTCACAAATGACTGTTAAATTTGTATTTTTGGAAATGATGAGAATTGAGGAACTTAAGGAGAAGGTTCTCACAGTGCTAAATGGTGTTTCTTCAATAAGATTTAAAAAAATAGGTGTTGAAAAGATAAAAAATATACAAAACAAGTTAGAAATCAAGGGAAAAGAGTCTGAAGAGATTATTTCAAAAATTCCTTAGATTTATTTAAATACAAATCATGTGAATACTCCCTTAGGAGATGTTGATCCATTTTTTTTAACTTTGGTTATCAAAGGTAAGATGCTAAAAAATTGTATGATAGATTTAGGAGCATCTACTACTGTTATGCCTACATAGATAATGAAGTCAATGGGATTATAATTTGATTCTCCTCATGGAAGATGTTAGGCAATGGACTCCAGAGAAATCCCTATTATTGGTACTATTAAGGCTTTGCCTTATAAGTTGGTTGCGTGTCCTGACAAAGTGTTGACCATGAGTGTCTTGGTTGTTGATATTTCTCCTCATTATGGAATGCTATTGTCAAGAAAATGGAGTGCTTCAATGGGAGGAAGTATACAATGTGATTTGACTTTTTCTACTTTCAATATTGTTGGTAATGATTTCAAGGTGTCTCAAGAAAGTAAGACTACCCACATGATTGAAATAAATGAAGATGTTGATATAAATTGTTTTGTGGATACTGATATTGGATCTTTTCAAGTACAAGATGTAGCGGTTAAAGAAGGAACTCATCCTATGTTGTTATGTGATGACAAAGATAATTCGGTGGACTAGTATGATTTTTGGACCATGTATTTTGATGGATCAATTTCTAAGGAAGGAGATGGTGTCGGAATCCTATTGATAGCTCCAAGTGGTAAGATCTTCAAGTTTTCTTCTACATTGTTGTTTACATGCACAAACAATGTTGCAGAGTATGAAGCTTTATTAATAGGTTTGAGATTAGCCTCAAAACATAAGATAAAGGTTCTCAAAGTGATTGGAGACTCTGAATTGATAATATCTCAGATTAAATCCAAATATGTTTCAAAAAATTAGAGACTCGAGCAGTATAGAAATGTTGTCTATGATGAATTGGAAAACTTTGATGCATTTGGTATTGATTAGATAGATAAAGGTCAGAAAAAAATGGCAGATTTACTAAAAAACATTGCTTTAAGACCTGAGGATATTACATTTGCAGGAATTTCTAAAATAGAGATTCAATCTAGGCCTTCAATGCCAGACAATGTTTAAAATTAGCAAGTCTTTGAATATGACTTAGATATTCTGAGATTTTTGAATTGTGAAGAAGAATTTTTAAATAAAGAGCTGGATTTCAATGGATGCATTAAAAACTTGGATAAAAAGATACCATTTTTGGTAATGAGGTGCTTCAATTAAAGTCAAATAGAGTTCCCAAGGGGCTGGTTATTCTTGAAAAGGCTTTTGATAATAAAGATAAGTCTTTTTCTGCAAATAAGCTAAGTAAACTTGAATATTTGGAAGAAATAAACATAGGAACAACTTAGAGCCCTAAGAATGTGTATATTGGTAAAAATTTGTCTCCTAAAATTAGTAAGTTATTTATTGATATTGTTAGAAAGTATAGGCATGTTTTTGCATGGTCTTATGATGATTTGAAGGCCTATAAAGAAGATGTGTTTCAACATGAGATTCCTTTAAAGGAAGGCACCAATCCTTTTAGACAAAAATTGAGACCTATTAATCCCACCCTGCAACCAAAAATGTAGGAAGAATTAAACAAGATGAGAGATGTTGGGATTATTAAAACCATCAGAAATTCTACATGGGTATCAAACTTGGTACCAATGAGAAAGAAAAATGGTGATATCAGACTTTGTGTAGATTTCAGAAATTTGAATGTAAACTCATTAAAATATAATTATGGTTTGCCAAACATGGAAGCCATGTTACAAAGAGTTACTGGGTCTGAATTGATGTCTGTGATGGATGGATTCTCAGGATATAACCAAGTCATGGCTAAGGAATTTGAATAATTTAAGACTGTATTCATCAAATCGTGGGGTACTTATGTATACGTGAGAATGCCTTTTGGCTTAACCAATGCTGGGGCAAATTTTCAAAGGGCCATGGATGTGGCATTTGCAGATTTCATAAATAAATTTTTAGTTGTTTATCAAGATGATTTGAAAGCTTATTCAAGAAAAGAAGATCAACACTGGGATCATCTTGAGAATATTTTTGTTAGAGATTTGGAATATGGGGTTTCTTTCAATCCAAAGAAATATTCTTTTGGAGTCATAGAGGGAAAACTCATAGCACATATTGTATCTAAAGATGGAGTAAGAATTGACCCTGAAAGGGTTGCTTCTATTGATAAAATCCCTCAGCCAAAGAATGTCAAGGGCATTCAATCTTTCTTTGGAAAGGTGAATTTTCTAAGGAGATTTGTTACAAATTTTGTAGAAATAAGTATTCCCATTTCAAAGATGATGAAGAAAGGAGCCAAGGTGAAATGGAGTGAAGAAGCATCTAAAGCATTCTCAGGTATTAAATAAGCTATCAAAGATGCTCTTATTTTGAGAACACCTAATTATGATAAACCTTTACAGATTTTCTCCTTTGCTTCATACAATATTGTTGTTGTAGTATTGTTGCAAAAGAATTCAGAGGGCTTTGAACAACCCATGCCATTTTTCAATAAGTCTTTACAAGCAGCAGAATTGAAGTATGGTATTATGGAAAAACAAATATGCTTTGGTTAAAGCTTTCAAAGCTTTTAGATGTTATTTGGTAGGAGAAACTATAATTTCTTATGTGCCTAGTGCTACTCTGAAAGACATCCTAGTTCAACGGGAAGTTTCAGGAAGGAGGTGTAGATGGATAAACAAAATCCAAGAGTTTAATATTGATATTCATATCACAAAATTGGTCAAAGGCCTTGGACTTTCAAAATTAATGGCTCAGAGCAATTTAGATGCAAATCAGATAAATATGTTAGAAGAAGAGAAAGGGCCTTATATTTGTGATATGGATTGTTGTGAATGGTATAAGGAAATCATTGGATATTTACAGAAAATGATGTTGCCTCCTGAAATGGATGAAAATAGAAAGAGATCAAGTAAGTTGCATGCCATTAAGTATGCAATAATACAAGGCCAGTTACGGTGGAGGAGAAATGAAGGATTATTGCTCAAATGTGTGGACTATGACAAATCCAATAACTTGTTGGAACAAATGCATAATGGTGCACGTGGGGGACATTATATGGCTAAGACTATTGCACATAATATTATGAGGTCTAGTTTTTGGTTGCCTACTATCTTCAAGGATGCTCACAGTTATGTCAAGAAATGTGATGCTTGCTAGAGATTTGTAGGTAAGCTTAATTTTAGTGGGAATTTATATTTGAGGCATGTTATAGTTGATGCACCTTTTTAAAAATGGGGAATGGGTTTCATTGGAGAGATTCCTAACAAGTCTAGTGGAGGTCACTCATGGATATTGGTAGCAACTGATTACTTTACTAAGTGGGTTGAAGTAGTTCCCACCAAAAAGGCTACTAGTAAAATTGTCACTAATTTTATGCTGCAAAATATCCTCATTAGGTTTAGTTGTCCTGAAACTATTGTGGTAGATAATGCTATGTGTTTCATATTTGCAGAGTTTAGTGATTTCTGCCAATAGTATGGAATCCAAATTTCTTATTCTTCCACATATCATCCACATGGGAATGGATAAGCTAAATCCAATAATAAGAGCATGATAAAGATTTGAAAAAGAGTATTAGATAATAAAAAAAGGGCATGGGATTCAAAGTTTCAACAAGCATTGTGGGCTGACAGAGTAACAGTTAAAAAAGCCATTGGTTGTGCACCTTTTGATTTATTAAATGGTATACATGCTAGATTGCCTCAGAATAACTTGTTGCAAATGTACAAATTTATCCAGAAATATGATGATGAATTTGATGATGAGATGAAAATTGGAATGGTTGATTTGATACAGTTGGATGAATCAAGAAGGGAAGCACATGCTAGAAATGTTAGATTGCAGCTTCAATGTAAGGATCTATATGACAGAAGGACCATTTCAAGAAGTTTTGAGATTAATGATTTGGTCTTAATGTGGAGTGCCAGATTGGAGGGTAAAGGAAAACATGGCAAATTTGATCCTATCTGGTTAGGACCATATATCATTGACAATAAATGGGGTTCTGATTCTTACATTTTAAAGGATTTACCTAGAATTTTTTTGGAATTGTCTGTTCATGGACAGTTCTTGAAGTTTTATTTCTCTTGAAGTTTCTTTTTTAATCCATGAATAGTCGGTTGTACATAATTTTTGTGTACATATTCCTTATTTTTTCTGTCTGTTGTAGGTTAGTTTCTTTTCCTATAGATGGTCTGCTCAACTCAGAGTTTTTTAATCCTTGTCATGTCTGCAAGAGACATACATCCCCAATTAGAGTCATTGTTATCACTTATCAAATTTTTTCATGGTTCCAAGATTTATTCCATGTTTCTGCAAATTTTTTAGGTCTCTGGCCTAAAAACCCTAGGTCTTTCTGCAAAATCTTGCTTAAACCCTAAATCTTTCATGGGCCTGTTAAAAAATGAAGTTACTTTTTGTAACTTAAGTTTCTTACATCGTGTATTTAAGTTTTCATCAGAGGGGCCATATGTTTTATTTCCTAACTCGAGTGGGATGCATTTTAATTTTTCCCTATAGTTGATCAGATTTACCTTTAACATCTCCCATGTAGGTCCTTTTTCATCAAATGACTGTCACTTTACCTTAAGGTACAATATGAGGTTCTTTAATGATTAAGGCATTGCACCCTTTTGCCATGTAGCATTGTTGACATCATCAAATTCTAGGTTTTTTAAGGGCCGATAAAGGTTATGCAGATGTGATTTGATCTAACAACAAGTGTATTCCCTTCATTGTGAAGATGCAGATCTTTATCCATTGAGGCATTACACTTGGTCGCCACGTGTAAAGTGGCTGGAGCATAAGACAAAATAAAGACCGAGCATGTCTTTGTTGATCTGATAATGGACGTTATCCCTTGATCACGGAGATGAAGATTTTTACCATTCAAGGTATTGCGCCATTTCAATGCATGGCAGTTGTCAGATCTGAGGGCCCATTGAGGTAGATTAACAGGTGGTCATGTTGCAAAAGATCTAATGGTCAGGGCTTTTCCTCAATGAAAAGATGTAGTCGATCTAATCATCGAGGCATTGTGCCCTTGCACCACGTGTCTCAAGTGGGTCTGGATCAACACTAAGGAAAATTTAATGGGTTGTTAGGTTTGAAATGATCCAATGGCCAGTGTAAAGATTCAAAGAACAAGATGAAGTTCTTTATTCATCAAGGCATTGCGCCTTTGTGACAAGTGGTAATTTGTGATATTATGATCCTAGGGTTGTTGAGGCAATTAAAAGAAGCAGTAAGTTGGTGTAGATCTTACAGCTGGTGTGAAACCTTAATGCAAAGATGCAGTCGATCTAACCTTTGAGGCATTGCACCTTTGTACCATGTGTACAAGGTGGGTTTGAATCAACGTCAGAGTAAGTTAAAGGGAAGTCAAGTTAGGTTTCATCCGACGGATGGCGCAAAGCCTTAATGCAGAGATGTTCGACAGATAATGTTCAACTCATTGCACCTATGTGACGCATGTCATACCACTTAGCACAGGTCAAAAGACAACAAGGATTTTTCAGAGCCATTAGTAAAGTACCATGTGGAGGTTAGTGGGACCAGGACTGTCGAGTTATAACTAAAGTTAAAAAGTAGTCAAGTTAAGGAAGATCTGACAGTGGGCATAAAGCCTTAAAGAGAAGATGCTTGTTAGATAGTCATTGAGGCATTATGCCTTTATGAAACATTTCCTAGTCAGAAGGTGGGACTTGTGGTCAGTAAAGTGGTGGTCAGGTAAATTTAAAGAAAGTTTAAAGTAGATCTATGGTCAGCGTAAATCCTTAAAGAAGATATGCAGATGAGATAATCTTCAAGGCATTACGCTATGCAGCCACATTTCCAGCTTGATTAGTGGGACCTGTAATTTGAAGCCAAGGGAAAAGGTAAAGTGTAGTATAGTTAATGTGGATCTAACAGATGGCACAAAGCCTCAAAAGAAAAATTATTGCGATCTAACCATTAAGGCATCGCCCCTGCGTGCCACCCGTTCGATCATATTTTTGAAGCCCAGGTGACTTAAATAAGATCAATGACTGTATTTTAAAGTTTGAAAAAGTTTGAATCTAGATCATCGATGGAGATTTTTGTGCCCGGTGTAGCCGTTGGAGTGGATTTTCAAATTTTCAAACATGTTTCTCAGGTTTTTCAAAGTGGTGGATTATGTCTTATGCTATAGAGCTATAAATTAAGGAATTTGATCTTCTGTGTCATGTATGAACAATTTTTGGATGTTGAATGAAGGAAGATTTGGTGATTCTAAACACATTTATCATAGAGTTATCTCTTTAGGGTTTCTATTTAATTTGTTAATCAGTATTTTAATCCTTTGCTTATCCTATTCTATTCTTCGCCATCAATGAGGAGTTGTTTCAGAGATTTATAATGCAAATCAGATCAGATTCTCAGGGTCCTGATATTTTCAAAGAAGGATAGTTGGTTTTCTGCAATTCTTGGGGGTTAAGTTTCCTTGGGTAATTAATGAATGTCAGAAATTTCATTCTTTATTCATGTTGTAGGGCATTGTCCTCTCAGCTTCCCAATATGGATGACTACCAAATCAGATTCTTCCCAACAGAATGTTTCAAAGAATGTTTTAGTCTCTATGATAGAGCTGTTGGGTTGTTGTGATGAATTAATTTTCTCTGGAATGTAATATTTTAATGACTTTTAGCCCTAACCCTAAATGATCTGAAGCTTGTTGCAGTCCTTGGCTTATAAAATGACTTCCAAGATCATTTAGTAGAGGCTGGAAAATTTGGGAATCAACATAGGCATTAAGCTATTTACTGTTTCTAGTGAGTATAGAAGATGTATATCTAAAGAGTATTATTATAGAACAGAAAGTTGCAGATCTTTTGCATTAATTGAAGTGGGATGTGTTTTGAAGCATTCTGGAATTGAAGTTGGATTCTTTGTACTTAATACAATATTTCATATTTAAGTCTCTCCTTAGTGCTTACCTGTTGAGTTGTGAATCTTTTGATTCATTGCATGAAATTTATCTGTGTATATGTCATTAGTCCTTAGTTTTGATCTAGGATCAAATCAAATAATGCTTTGGATATGACATAAGTTCTTTGGGTTTGTCTACTGAAGGATCTTATATGTAGTATTTGATCTGAATTACTTGTATTTATAGTTTTGAGTCCTTGACAATAGTTAGTTTCTTTGTCCTATATTTGAACTAAAAACATTGTCCAATGGATAAAGCACTGATCAGTAATGAGCATTTTCTACATTGATACATATCTGAATACACTTGGTTATATTCTGCCATATCAAAAATATCAATACCTTTTTAGTCCCTTTTAAGTTTTGTGGTTGTCGGTTGTGTGTCCTGCATGGTAATGAAGAGTCACTGAATGAGTGGTTATCATTTCATACTTTCTTAGCATTTATCTGTTGTGAAATCCAGAGTATAATGAGTTGTGAAAGTTAAATATTTATCTAGATCAAGTGCACCTGCCTTGGTTTTGCGGAGGGCAGTCTTTTCCCTATAGTTGGTCCACTTACCTTGTAGAGATTTCATACTTGGATCTAACCTATCCTAACATCAGTCTCAAGGTATATTAGTAGCTTTTCATAGAATAAACATTTTCAAACACCAACAGAACCCAAAGTGGATGATTGGAATTGGGAGTATCTAACCGATGAAGGGTTTCTTGATGAATTTAAAACTGATGAAGAGGATACCACTGAGATTGTTGGGAAACTGGAGCTGGGGAGCATATAGGAGCGGATTTTTGAGGATCCACAAGATGTAAGTGACATTGCCAGAGGGGAAGCCCATGCCAACTATAGAGAGAACTGAATGGTCATCCTTCGTGCCAACATAGTCAGTGCCAGGGTGGCCAAGGAAGAATGAGAGGCTACGAATGCAACAAGGCTAAGGCACCGACAGGCCCAAACTGCTTGAAGAATGGGGAAATCTGCCACTCTCTACCTATGGTCTACATTTTGTATTTTTGTGTTACTAGTTGACTGGTAGTGTACTAGATGAGTTCTCTAATGTTGAGATTGCTGATACGCAATGCAACCAAGATCACCTGCATGCAAAGACTATTACACAGAAGAAGAAGACAGAAAGAGGATAGAAGTATTCTGACAGCTATGGAGGCCAAAATGAAAGAGGAGACATCATGTTGAAAAGAATGATTCTATATTATCAACAATACTGAATAAAACTCCTTAAGAAATACAAAGAGGACAATCCTTATAAAGGATGTCGAAACCCTAAACGGG
>MU227943.1:295707-345232 GCA_018584345.1 Thuja plicata | reverse complement strand
CGGCCCTAGGAGGCTGAGAAAATTTTCCCAGAGCCCCGGTGCTCAAAATAGTCAAAATTTTATATGATTTCGACTCTCCCGGGCCTTCTGGACGCAATGGTGGAGTCCTTTTTGGCTCAAATGGCTCTGAAAAATAGAGACCCCCAAGAACCAGAGGCAAATGCTGGAAAAGAATCTGAAACCCTCGCTGCTTCAACCAAGAACGAACAGCCAGCTGCAGAGTGGCTCTGATACCATGTTGATATTGCTGATACGCAATGCAACCAAGATCACCTGCATGCAAAACTGCTACGAGAATGAAGAAGACAGAAAGAGAGAAAGAGCTAAGCTATGGCGGCCGATAGGCCTGAGACTGCAAATGCATGTTGACAGAAATGATTTCTATATTATCAACAATGAAATGATTTACAACTCCTTAAGAAATACAAAGAGGACAATCCTTATAAAGGATGTCGAAACCCTAAACGGGCAACTAACTCAGAAAAGGAAACTTTCCTAAGTCTAACTAAACTGCCTAAGAGAAACTTAAGCACTAAGGAGTAATTACTAAAGATTACTCTAACATGGTCTACATTTTGTATTTTTGTGTTACTAGTTGACTGGTAGTGTACTAGATGAGTTCTCTATTATGGACTATAGGTTTTCCTTAGGGATTTTTTTGTAACATAGGTTTTTGAAATAGTCCTTTGTATAGAATTTGAAAAGAATGCATAAAATGAATGTTGTAAGGTTCATAGAGTTCATTGATACAAAATAATAGATTTTATGTAATATGTATTCATTAATTATGTTATTAGATTACTCTTATAATTCTAGTTATGTATTCACATTTTGTTGGTTATGTTTTCAGTTATAAATACTTACCACTCCCAACTATGATTTATAAATTCAAATTAGTCTGTTCAGCCATTTAAAAATTAATTGGTATCTGTAAAATGAACCTAGATTAGAATTAGTTAATGAAGCTAAATAGTGTGAGATAAACCTTAAAACAAATAAATTCAAAGTATTTTTCATTGAGACAGTGCTGCAATTCTTTTCATTACATATGCAAAACCGTTTGAAAATAAAAAAAATGAATACATGTCGCCTGCAATTGTTTTAGAACCCTAAGGTAGAAAATGAGACAAAACATATTACATTCCTTAGAATAGAATATTTCAAAAACTTTTCAAATGCCCTTGGTATTTGTTTTATAGTCATAAGAAATGCAATGAGCTATAAACCTATAAACTGTTATAGATATTTCATTTTTGAATGACACTAGATGACTAGGTAGTTACAAAGAGTTTTAAAACGGTATGGTTGATGGTACACAATGACTCATCATGTCATGTAAGCACAACACATCAATGCGCCAACACACTAAGACAAAAATTTCATCCCAAATTTCTAGTGAGCTCACAAATAAGGCACTTAAAAGAAACTTCATGCATATTGAAAAATTCAAGGGTTAAGTTACATGCGAAGGGGAGATCACTAGTGGCTAGGAGCCTAAGAGTATAAAACATAAGCATACGAATATTAATGCATTAAACAATTAAAAATAACACTAAAACATGTCTCTATTCATGTGAATTTGAGAAGGAAATTGGATCATGTAGACATTTGCCCCAAAACTTAAGCCAAAATCAATGCGAGGTTGATATTGTGAAACCAAAAAATGGAAACAAGCGTCCACATTGGTCAAATAAAATAATCTCTCATAAAAATTGTAATATTGTGAAACTGTGAATGGAGAATATGTGCCCAGACTCTACATTAGTCAAATCAAATAACCTCTTGTCACAGCTGCAATATTGCAAAACTAAGAATTGGGAACATGCGCCCGCATAACAATGAGTATTAAGTAAAGAAGTGATATCAAATAACAATGTCATCACATCAACTAATTTGATAGAAATTTTATCTGTGTAACATCATTAGCTTAAGGTTTAAACAACTCAAATTTAATACCATTTACTTATATGTCAAACTTTAATAAATATAAAATATTTGGCTTTAGATTACTCGTGTGCAAATCTAATGATTTTTGGATATAAATCCTTTTGGATTTCAATTTCCAATTGAAGTAAAAATAGATAGTTATAGTGGCGAGTTTCATTTTCCATGGTTAATATATCCACAGTGGAAGCTCCATGTAGGACACGCCAGCACTTTGGAACAAAAGAAACCATCCAATGCGCCAACAAGCGACCATCCCATGTTATTGTTAGTATTGGATAATACTGAGAGGGGGGGTGAATCAGTATTATAATAGTTAATTAAATTCTTCAATCACTTGAATATTAACCATACAATTGCAGTAAAGGAAAGAACATAAACAAATAACACAGAACTCATAACACCATGATTTGTTTACGAGGAAACCCTGGCCAAGGGAAAACCCCGGTGGGGATGATACCCACAAGCATGCACTAAAGTATAATGTCCCTGTTAGGATACCTAGCCCTATTAGGAGCTTAATATTACATAGTACATTTCCTTGTTAAAGGAATAACAACCCTGTTAAAGGTTCACAACACCCTGTTAGGGCCCAATGAGCTTACAGCTCTTACAAAGTAGTCCAGTTAAAAAAGGTTCTATGTCATGAACAAAGCAAGCATCAATAATGCTTAAATAGTTACTTTATAGATCTTTTGTCATTCTTTTCTCTGCCATTCACATATCTGCTCTGCTAATCAACCAATCCTTCAAAACTTTAATATAGTAAACATTAAATGTATAGTCGGTGCTCTTGCATAGTCAAAGTGTAGACTGTCAACAACAAAAATATATGTTTGATTTCCTAGGGTCCAAGTCTTGCTCCTTTATTCTTCGTTGTTGTCCAACTGCTCTGTATCACTATTCTCTGCTATTTGTCAGTCTTCAAATCCTCATAACTCTCCGTACAGTTATCCAAAACCAAATCGATCTTAGGTGTATGCCAGAAATACTTCATATTGTCTTCCACTAAGGTCACATGCCTTAATTCATTGATCTTTGTCTTCGACATCCAAAATAATACTGTATCTCTATTTTTGTACTTAGTCGATCTCCCTTTGGCATTAATGGCAACACTTAACAACAAAAAAAATACTAAGTGTTCCAACAAAACAAAATTGTCTCCTCTTCTTCTCTTTGTCTTCTTTTTTTGTTTTATTTTCTTTTCTATATATATATATAGCTCTCTCTTCTCTTCTCTCCCTTTGACAACAATGACAAAGGTGCATACAAATAAGTATCACTTCTTTCTCACCAGTTTTAGAATGTATTGGAAGGAATCTTCCAAAATCTTCACTTCAACGCTCCATGTCTTAAACAAAATCTGACTTATATGAATCAATCCATTCAATGCAAAAGATGTAGTTTTAGCATTTTTTAAATCAGTGGGTAAGCCATTTTCCAATGAATCTTTGATCTTCTCTAAGTCTGATAAATGTGCCTCAAGAATAGATAGCTTCAGAGTTATAAAATTCCTCAGCAAATTGAATCTGTTCAGTACTCTCTCCTTCTCATTCTCCAATACACTGATCTTAGCTAATATCCTTTTCACTTAAGTGTCTAACTCTATAGTGGTTTGTGAAGATGTTTCGCATCCATCCATCAAACTATTTAAGGTTGCCCTTTCCTTAGAAATAATGTCTTCAACATATTGAATGTGTCTGATAGGATTCATACTATAACCAAATAATTTTCTCCCATGTACAATATAGTTCTTTGCATTTTTCAAACAATTTTTCACAATACCTAAGTCCCATGAGATGGACTTACATACTTCTGCCAAATTTTTCTCTGCATATGTCTTCTTAGCTTTCTCCTCTGCACTCTTCAGCAAATTTTCAAAATGGTCATCAAACTCGTCGAGTGTGACTTTCAAGTTCTCAATATCATATTTGTTCTGAAAATTTATAGGTACTAGAAGCAATTTGTTCACAGTATCAATATCTCTTGAAATCACTTTTGTCTTCTTGTCTCCTTTCTGTGCTGATCTCTCCTCAACTTTGTTCAAAGCGGTGAAAGCCAGTTTAACCAGTTCATCTTCATCTATGCTATCAACATTAACATTACTACTTGCCAACAATGAACTAGATGGTATAGTTACCTTTTCCTTTTCATATTCCTTATTTTCCTCTTCCTTCTGTTTATCTTCCTTCTCAAGTTCATATATAATAGAATTGTCTATGGTTCTTGCAAAAGGGTCATTCTCATCTTGTGAGGGGTCTAGTGTTACTACCACACCAGAAACATAGAAATCTACAGCTGTATCATCTTTACTTTTCTCATCATGGGTCTATGTTTTCTTTGAATTGTCATCCATTCCCAATTGTGTAGGTAAAGTTGTATTAGAAGGTGGAGGCTTGTCAAAAGTAGTTTTCAACAATATCTTCTCAAGTGCCTTCTGAGTTTCCTCAGTCACTTCATCATATTTCCTTGCCATTATCTTTAGTAATCTGATCTTTGTTCCCAATAGGGGTTTCAATTCTTTGATTATATTATCTCTTTCTTGTATGGATAACACAGGCAGCATGGCATCAATCTCCTTGTTCCTAATCTGATCATCTTCAATTTGTGCCAAACGCTTTATGTTTTCCAATTTTGTGTATAAAACTTAGGGTATGCTTCCTTCAACTTCCAAAAGTGTCTTCTTGAAACTAGCATGTGTTCTATCACAATGTCTTCATTTTTAAGTTTATCTTCTTCTTCATATCTGTCATAATATTTATCAATAGAGACCAATTTTCCTTGTTCAATTGCTCTTTTCTCCAGCATCTTTATATCAGGTTTCCA
This sequence comes from Thuja plicata, assembly GCA_018584345.1. Taxonomy (NCBI): domain Eukaryota; kingdom Viridiplantae; phylum Streptophyta; class Pinopsida; order Cupressales; family Cupressaceae; genus Thuja; species Thuja plicata. Next base: position 340,462 of record MU227943.1, on the reverse strand, counting down.
TGCTTTATTCATTTCAGTTCTCTTCTCTTCTTCTTCAGCTGTGCTCTTCTCTTTTGTCTGCATACTAGATCTAGTTACTCTAGGAGTAACTTCCTTTGTTTTCTTAGTCTGTGGTTGTGATGGAGGTGTAGTGTCAACCATAATTACTTCAGGGGTGGAAGGGGCATTAGTGCTTCCACTTGCTACTCCAAGGGATCTCTCTTCCATCTTCCTCTTAACTTCCTTAATTTATTCTTCTGTTAGACCAACCTTCACTCCACAGTCATGAATAAGATTAGCAATTTTCCTTTTCCTAGGTCCTCTAGATTACTCTTCTTTTACCTTTACTGACTTCTCCTCATAGGTTCCCCATCTCTCTTCTTTTGTGTCAATTTATGATGCAAGAACATGTTCTACCTACATGGTGAGTAATTCATAACCAATAGGGTAACGCCATTTCTTTCTAGGTACAACTGCTTCAAAACATACACAATCAGTTTCAACCATAAAACAAATTGTGTCCTTATACTTCTCAACTATATCCTCATGTAGTTTGTATCTATTCTTCATCTATCTTTGTAAAATTTTAATCATTGCAAATATTTCTCCATCTACCCAAGTAGTGTTATGTCTCTTGTAACGCTGTGCAATCAAAATACCAGTGGGAACTCCAATTTTCCAGCCACTAGGATGTAAACCAGGAAACTTGAGTTCAATATGAATGAACATGTGTACCAATAATGATCCAAATCTAAAAAAATTTGTCCTGTCCTTCTTTACAAGTTTAACATTCTCAAGGAATTGTTGTGTCAATACTTTGCATAGGTTGTACTATGTGTTTTCCTTTATCATTCTCCAAGCCATCATAATCACTCCAATTGATACTGAATTAGGTCTGCTACTGTAGTAAAATTTGTAACCAAATATCATTACAATCAACCTTACATCTTGTTGGAAAATATCGTTGACTGTCATTTCCCTTCTATCCCATTTCGAGTGTGTTAGGGTTTCAACTTCCTTCTTAACATGTTTCTTAGCAATGGGAACAATTCTGGTGTTATCAAGACCAGTAATCTCATGAATTAGGTCAATGCATATTTTCATAGGTTGGCTACCAATCCATATGAATTGGTCATGAACCCTGCTCATAAGTATCCTAAACCATTTGTTCTCATCGAAGTCGCACAAATCCATAACTTTCATTATACTTAACTGACTAATGTGTTTCCATTCTTCCTTCATGATTCTGTTTTCAGACATGTTTTCAATTTTTGTATATATATCTCTATCTTCCAATGTGTCATACTTATAGTGGATGTAAGCCATAATATCTTCAACATGAAGTATGCTGTGTGGGGTCTGTGAAAATGCTCCTTTCGGATACTCTTCACATGACTTATAAGGATGTTTCTTGAACTTATATCTTGGACGATCAACAACATCAAAAATTACAGGGACATCCATAACTTAGATGATGTAAAATACCTTTTTCACATAGAAATCCAAGTATATGCTCCAATCGATCATGCATAGTAGGTGTAGAAATGTCTGAATACTTCTACTCTCTGATCACCTCGGCTCACTCCTTGTCAAATGATAGAAAAATGGATCATAACACAGGGCTTTATATAAGTTAGGTCATAATTTTATTTTTCACTTCAAGTTGTTTAGTCGGATGCTACTTCTCACAATCAAAATATACATGTTAGGTGATGATGCGCTCTCAGATGTATGTTATATGATGTCTTCTTAGTGCTTTCCCAAGCTCGCATGATCTAACTTCATGATTTTTGGGGTAGAATAAGTTCTGATGTATGCATTTAATGCTCCCCTAAGGCCATGATCAGCCAATTAAGTGGATTCCTTCTTGCTACCTTCAGGAGAATATCCAGTAGCATCTACTGACTCTCCCTGAACTGATGTCTCACTAATTTCTTTAATCTTCCATATCTTACCATTGTTGCTATCTTCTGATTTCTTTGATTTCTTAAAACAATTTTCAAAATCACTCTTCACATCTGCAACACTCTTGCCATTGTCACTTTCATTCTTCTAAGGTCTCATAGGAGGTGGTACTCTTCTGTTGTCTACTCCATTATACCTGAAAAACTTTTCTATATGTCTTGGATTATTTCATTTGTAACATATAGGTGGTCTTCTCTCTTGATTAACTTGTAACTTATAGTACTTCACAATGTGTCCAATATTGTTACATTTGTTGCATGTAGGTTTCATTGTAGGTTCTCTTCCATTGTCTTGTCTATAACTAGGTTTTCTGCATTTTGTCTTCTTGTGCCCATATTCATTATAGTTGAAACAATAACCAAAAAAATTTCTAAAAGGGGCATTACCTCTGCAATCTTTCTTCATGTGTCCAAATCTGTTGCAACCAAAGCATCTGTCTCTAAAAGGTCTGATCTACTCTTTAGGTTCTTCAATAGATGGTTTCTTAGCATCAATCTTATCTACTGATTTCTCTTCCTAATTATTTGAACATTCAGCTTCATTGAAGCCAATACCAGTCATGTCACCTTTAGGTTTCTTCTTTTCTAACTGTTCATCAATCAAGTCACCACTGGTCTGAAGTTTCTCAATGTGTTTCTTTGCTTCAGCTAGTTCACCTTTCACAACCTGATTGTATTTCTCCAGTTCCAAGTATTTGTTCTTGTAGCTGTCAGCTTCATCTTTCATTTGATTCAATGCATTGTTCAAGGTTTCTTTAGGCTTCTTCTTAGCATCCTCCTATATATACATTTCCTTAGCCATATTCTTGTTCTCAAGCTTCAGAGTCTCAATCTCTTCTTTCGATTGCTTCACCTCATTTGAATTGTCCTCATTTGAATCTTCTTTTATCTGAACCACAAGGTCTTCTCTCTGACTTCTGGAAATTTCAAGCTTTTCTTTTAGTTTCTTTATGAATTTCTCAGCTCCTCAGAGGTTGAACTTCAATTCTCCATTTTCTGCTTTAGCATTGTCAAGATCTTCAAGTGCAGCTTCATATTTCTCCTGCAAACCATTCAAATCCATTTTGATCTCCCTCAAGCTGTTAAGATTTCTCTCCAAGGGCCAAAAGCTCTGATACCAATTATTAGGATTGGATAATACTAAGAGGGGGGGTGAATTAGTATTATAATAGTTAATTAAATTCTTCAATCACTTGAACATTAACCATACAATTATAGTAAAGGAAAGAACATAAATAAATAACATAGAACTCATAACACCATGATTTATTTATGAGGAAACCCTGGCCAAGGGAAAACCCCAGTGGGGATGATACCCACAAGCATGCACTAAAGTATAATATCCCAGTTAGGAGACCTAGCCCTGTTAGGAGCTGAATATTACATAGTACATTTCCTTGTTAAAGGAATAACAACCCTGTTAAAGGTTCACAACACCCTGTTAGGGCCTAATGAGCTTACAACTCTTACAAAGTAGTCCAGTTAAAAAAGGTTCTCTGTCATGAACAAAGAAAGCATCAATAATGCTTAGATAGTTCCTTTATAGATATTCTATCATTCTTTGCTCTGTCATTCACATATCTGCTATGCTAATCAACCATTCCTTCAACACTTTAATCACTCAATCACTCTTACATATCTTTCTCAAAAATATATTACATATATACCTTATATCTTTACCAACTCGGCTCCCAATAAGAATATTACAAACATTGTCAAGTCGGCCTTCATTACATAATACAATTAATATAGTAAACATTAAATGTATAGTCGGCGCTCTTGCATAGTCAAAGTGTAGACTATCAAAAACAAAAATATGTCTTCAATTTCCTGGGGTCCAATTCTTGCTCCTTTATTCTTCGTTGTTGTCCAACTGCTCTGTATCATTTTTCTCTGTTGTCTATCAGTCTTCAAATCCTCATAACTCTCCATACAGTTATCGAAAACCAAATCGATCTTAGGTGTATGTTAGAAATACTCCATATTGTCTTCCACAAATCTTGCATGCCTTAATTCATCGATCTTTTTCTTCGACATCCAAAACAATATTGTATCTCTATTTTTGTACTTAGTCGATTTTGAACATACCAAGACTTAACTTCAAAACAATCAATCTCAAACCCAGATGTGCTGCCATAAATGACAACCAAAAAGTGTATCACATTTCCCAATTTGATCACTTACCAACAGTTATGGCATCATCTACCGAATGGCCAACCTTTCATAAAAAAAGGTAACACATGTCTCTATTATGGTGACTTTGAGAAGGAAATTAGTTTCTTCAAACAATTGCCCCAGAACTTAAAAGTGACTTCGTACACGTGCAAAATTAAAGGGTTAAGTTGCATCTCTGAGCACAACTGTAATATTGCAAAAGCATGAACTGGGAACATGTGTCTGCATCTGTAAAAAATATTGCAACTTATGTGCATTACCTTCCAAGGATTTAGCAAAAATAAAACATAAAAATGTGTGTCTCTTTAGGATTTAGCAACTTATGTGCATTGCCTTCCAAGGATTTAGCATGTTGTAAAATGTAAAATATAGTATAAGGGAGACCCTATATATGCTTCCCTCCTTATTGTGGCTACCTAATAGACAGGATAAGGAAGAGAAGGAGGATACTTACTTTACAAAGTAAGGATATATCCTATTAGCAACAATATACACTATATTCTTAGCAAAGAGTATTGATCCTTACATCTAAGAGCATAGATAATCGTGAAAAGGATATGTCACTTATAGAAAAAGGATCCTCAAAGAGGAAAAGATCTTATCAACAAGAACCCCACCATAGATGAGTGCTTTGAATAAAATATCATCTTTCAAAGAAAAGAAAAGAAGGATCAAAGATTCAATCATCAAGCCCCCTGCGATCAAGAGGAAGAGGAATCTTGGAATGAAGGAAGCAAACTCTAAACCAAAGCAAAGGAAAGATTTTATAAAGAACATAATTTACAAAATAAAGAAGAGGTGATGACCTAGGACAATCACCTCTCATATAAAAGTGTATCCATAGCCTAAACATAAGTCTTTATAAGGAAATAATGTTACGGAATAAACAAATGCCACTATGCTAGGGAAAGTAGATCCTTAGACAGAGATAAATAAGGAGAACCTTTCCCCCCAGGGATGAAAGCAAGGGATATACCAACCAGATCAAGATATGCTATAATAAAGAGATATCTTTTTAAAACAAATGTCTTAGAAAAGAAATCATGAATACTAGAAGAAAGCTATGGGTGATTATGAGCAAAGGAAGAATGTACCATAATACAAAACCATAGGGATAGAATATAGAAAGAATAACCAATTAAGATTAAAAAAAAATACATTCTAAGAGCATAATGGATCCTATAAAATGGAAGAAATACCTCTTTGCCCCCAGTGAAGAGACAAGAGGGGAAAAGATCTATATTATAGAAGAACGAGGGGTATTCCCCAGATGGAAATTATGAAGAAATTGTAATATCACACGAGAGTGAGATATAATTCCTAAAGCAACTCTTTCCCTAACATACATCTTGAAATGCACACAATTAGCAAGTAAATGTGTATTACTACAATGAAAAGGACATTTTTACTTGGAGAGAGCATCTTTCGGCATAGGTTTAAAGATTTCTTTCTTAGAATTCATTAACTGAACATACACCTTCTTAGCCACATCTTGAGGGGTATCATGGTAATCTAAGGTGTTGGAAGAAGGACATGAAGAGGGTGATGATCAAAATCAACCACCCTAAATTGAGATAGAGGAAATCCTAGACCATGCCTATCTTTTTTAGGGGATAGATGAATCAAATATTTAATACCATGTTGATTAACACCAAGCCCTAAACCCTTATAACCTTGTTTAGCCACCATATTGTATCCTATAGTGTACATATCTTGTAAAGCTTTTGTAGGAGGTGATTGTTTATGATGGTCATGAGAAAATGTTGTGTAAGGTGGAATTATAGGTTTAGAAGAAGTTTATTTTCTCTTCCCTTTAATATCATCATGGATCGGATAAGAAGGGGAAGGTAAATCAAATAATTCTTTCACATCTGCATCCTGAACCATAGTTTGAGCCCCATCATAAGTGTGGGAAGAACTAGGGATATAAGATGGAGAAATAGGAGTGGGAATATTGGGAATTAAATTAGGAAGGATAGGATTAGGAAGATTAGGATCTAGATTAGGAAGGATAGGATTAGGAGGAAATGAGGTATCATCTACCAAATTCTTCACATAATCCAAAAGAGCAATAAGTCCGAAAGAGAAATATGTATGAAAAGAGAAATATAATCTAAAAAAGAAATATGTATGAAAAATATAGTCTCTAAGGAAAAGAGGCAAAGCATCTAACACCAAAAAGAAAGAGTTGTCTATCACGGGTTCACCAAAATGTAAGATATAAATATGTGTGTGTGTGTGTGTGTGTGTGTGTGTGTGTGTGTGTGTGTGTGTGTGTGTGTGTGTGTGTGTGTGTGTGTGTGTGTGTGTGTGTTGGTNATATGTGTGTGTGTGTGTGTGTGTGTGTGTGTGTGTGTGTGTGTGTGTGTGTGTGTGTGTGTGTGTGTGTGTGTGTGTGTGTGTGTGTTTTGGTAATGTCTGGTATGTGTGGTGTATTGGCTCCTAATCCAAGACAAGGAGATCCCAATTGATTAATCTAAAGGAGATGATCAATGCAAAAAGGAATCAACTAGTTATGCATAAAGAGGGGAAGGGGGATATAATTTCTTAATTATAAAGTAAAGCAATAGATCTGAATTGCTTAAAACCTTAATTGAAATGAAACATTTATCTTGGAATGTCGAAGATCTAGAAATACCTATTTTCTAATGTCTATATTGAGTTTCAGGAAATTCTGCAACCGGGTCTGGAACAGAAACACAAAAACTGAGAAAACCCAGAAATCTTTTTCTTTTCTGAGTCAAGTTGACCTTGACCCAAATATGGGGGTACAATTGTGCCCCTTTATGTCAACCTTGACCTGCACTACTCCGATGGAAATTCTATTTGCGGATCCCAAAAGTTAGCTGAAGAGGGTATCCGAATCTGCTCTGTAATTCATTGTATTATACCTGAACCTACAAGAAAAATGGTTTTGATTGTTGGGGGAGGGGTTGTCCTTAGTCAAACCCCAATTTCAGAATTAACCTTGAAATCAATAATTGAAATGGAGAATGCTAGAAAGTAGTAGAAGTAGATCTAACAACAAAGCTACGATATTTAATAGATATGCAATTGTATTTTGAATGTAAACAAGTATGTTAATATGAAAGCTTGGACTCAACATTAGAAATCATAAATCTACATCAAAACCTCCATGATTGTATGCTTGGAATCCACCTTGAAGGAAGAATGAATGAAGCTTGAGGATACACAAAGGATATTTAAGGAATATCACACCACCATGATGGATAGATCTAGGGTTTGAATGATGAATCTTGAATGCTTGAACCAAATCCCTTCGAAGGCTTGAATGCTTGAATCCTTGATCTTCAATGGATAACTTGAATGCTTGAGAAGAATGTAGAACAATGGATTCTTGAAAGTAGAAGATAATGTATTTGTCTACAAGTAGATGATATTGCTTCTTATGCTTAGGTGCTTCAAGTTTTGCTTCTTCAAATCTTGTCTTAGAGAAAATGAGAGGAGAAAAGCTTCCTTATATAGAAGTCTAGGGTACAAACTTCTAGAGAGGCCGAATTAGGAGAATTAAATTCCAATTAGCAATATACCCCTAGAAGTGGACCTATATTAAATATATTTTAAGATTCATTACTTTGGAATTTGAAATAGCCGACTTGAAAGCAGGAAAATGAACTTTTTAGTTCCCCCCCTCAGCCAACAAACTTTACAATTGAAAAGGGGGACCTGGGTCAAGGTCGAGGTTGACCCTAACCTAGGTCAAGGTTGAGTTTGACCTTGACCTAGCTTGATACTAGGGGTCAAGACCCCTAGAAAATGTGCCATGTGGGGTAAACAGTGGCCTGGAGAGGCCCAATCAAGGTCCTAAACAGGCATAGAAAATGGAGAAGGGGCAGCAATGAGAGGACAACATGATGATGGCCCAAAACACCCCCTAAGGAGGGCTAAAATGTCTTAACATGGAAGTGCTTCCATTTTAATATGATACATTAAGCCCCCACTTTAGTGGGAGTATGGAAATCGAACATACTCGCGGTAAATTGGAAGAAAGACTCCAATGGATTGCAACGAGGTAGAAAATCAGTTAGTCAAGGACATGATCCCCCAATCCAAGGATTATAACTCAACATACACACACAAGGGTACGAAAGAAAAGAGCAAAACAAAGATAAAGCTAAAAAGACACAAAAAGAGGGGTTAGTACAAAAACAAACCCAAATAAACTAGCAAAGGAAACCTTGCCAAAAATGCTTACTATGCTAATATCATATTTGGAAAGATATCATAAAAGAATAAATGAATGCCTAAGAAAGACAAGAGAAACACTATAAATAACATAGCTTCATGATCTAATCCTACTAGCATGAAAGCAAAAGAGATAAAAGAGAGAGTGATTACCTCGCCTAGTAAGATGCCCACCTTACCATGAATCACCAAGGAGGGAGATCCCAACAGGTTCACCCATAAATTGTGCTTTGTAGTTGTAATGTTTCTTCTAACGGATTTTGGAATACCCATAGATCCACATTCTTGTATCACTATGTAATATAAAATGCGCGTCTCTTCAAGATTTAGCAACTTATGTGCATTACCTTCCAAGGATTTAGAATATTTGAAATTGAAAGTGCATATCTCTTTAGGATTTAGCAACTTATGTGTGTTACCTTCTGAGGATTTAGCAAAAATTAAAAATTAAAAATGTGTGTCTCTTTAGGATTTAGCAACTTATGTGTGTTACCTTCCGAGGATTTAGCATGTTGTAAAATGTAAACTATAGTATAAGGGAGACCTTATATATGCCCCCCTCCTTATCATGGCTACCTAATAGACGGGATAAGGAAGAGAAGGGGGATGCCTACTTCACAAAGTAAGGAGATATCCTATTAGCAACAATGTACACTATATTCTTAGCGAATATTATTGATCCTTACATCTAAGAGCATAGATAATCATGAAAAGGATATGTCACTTATAGAAAAAGGATCCTCAAAGAGGAAAAGATCTTATCAACAAGACCCCCACCATAGAGGAGTGCTTTGAATAAAATATCATCTTTCAAAGGATCTTGAAGGAAGATCAAAGATTCAATCATCAAGCCCCCTGCGATCAAGAGGAAGAGGAATCTTGGAATGAAGGAAGCAATCTCTAAACCAAAGCAAAGGAAAGAGTTTATATAGAACATAATTTTAAAAATAAAGAAGAGGTGATGACCTAGGACAATCACCTCTCATATAAAAGGGTATCCATAGCCAAAACATAATTTCTTATAAGGAAATAATGTTACAGAATAAACAAATGCCACTGTGCTAAGAAAAGTAGATCCTTAAATAGAGAGAAAGAAGGATAACCTTTCCCCCCAGGGATGAAAGCAAGGGATATACCAATCAAATCAAGATATGCTATAACAAAGAGATATCTTTGCAAAAAAAATGCCTTGGAAAGGATATCATGAATACTAGAAGAAAGCTATGGGTGATTATGAGCAAAGGAAGAATATACCATAATACAAAATTGTAACATATAAAATTCGGCACAAGAAGGACTCCCTAAATAAGATTTGTATAATGTGGTAAAGTGAGATCCTAAGGCCAAATTTATGTTTTATTACACTTAATTATTATGATAAAATAGCTTGAGGAACATGTAAGAAATAAATGGATAAGATACCTACCTCATAACATAGTAGATCTAGAAAAACTCATTTTTTGAAGTTTGTATTGAGTTTCTAGAAAATCTGACAAGTGATCCCAAACCGGAACGTAGAGACGAACAAAACCCAGAAATCTTTTTCCGTTCTGATGTTGTCTTATGAAAAAGGTTGACCTTGACCCATAAATGTCACCCCTAACCCAATAATGTCAACCCTAACCTACATAGTGTCGACAAAAAATCTATTTGCGGATCTCGGAAGTTCGCTGAAAAGGGTATCCAAATCTGGTCTTAGATCTGTTGTCCTGCACCTGTAACTCCTGAAAACAGCACCTGCAAATATCTAAAAAGAGGGATTTTGGGGTGGATATATAGGGTTTTGCCTTAGTCAAACCCCTGTTTTGGTGATCTCCACCTCCACAAATAGCCGAACATAGAATGTAATGTGTGTGTGTATTGATCTCTTGAAAAGAGCTTCTAAACATGCAATATCAAGATCTAATCTTTTAGATTAACAATCCTAACATAACATGGAAATGAGAAAGCAATGCATAGATTTGAATATGAAAAAGAAAGCATACCAAGCCCCCAAGGCTAAACTATTCCCATCAACTCATAATCCGTAATTGCTACCCCATGATGATGTCCTTTTGAATGTTCGAATGTTATGAAATAGTAGATCTAAAGAGAGAGCCTTCTTGCTTCAATGAAAATCCACCATAGTCTTGTCCTCAAAGTGCTTGATTGAAGATGATGATATATGTCCTCCTAGTATGTTCTTCTATATCATCCTCTTGCTTGCTTGCCTCCTCATTCCATCATGTAATCTCCCGATTTCGTTTCATGATCAAATGAAGGCAAAAGAGAGTGCTTATATAGAGATTTCAACATAGGCCTCCTAGGGCAATGCGAGGGATCCAAATTCAGATTTCTCCTTGAATCATGGTCCAATCACATTTTCCAACTAAGGAGAAAACATATTAATTCAAATATCAGAGAAGACACTTCCACATCCGAACTTGGGGACCTATTTTTAGTTTCGGGCCCCAATAAGCTCTAGATTTGAAAGTGGGGACCACCACCTAGAAAAGGTCTATGTCAACCTCAACCCTGACCTAGGTCAGGGTTGACCTCAACCCTGACCTGAGGTTTCAGGTAGGTCACCAGGAAGTTGCAGAAAGGTTTCCAGATCAACCGAGGACCTAGAAAGGTAGGGAAATGTGCTAGAGTGTTTAAGAAGGCCTAGAGGCCCAGAGAGAGAATAGGATGAGGCCCAGGAGGACCAATACGTAGATCCTAACTAGAGAGAAGATCCATGGAGAGAGAAATCCAATGGGATCCACAAGATCCTAACCCTAATTTCATCTACACATGTATAATCAAGCACATATGCAAATCTAATATGCCAATCATACTAAATGAGGGTGCTAAGTCTATCAAAATGGAAGTGCTTCCATTTTAAGATGATACAAAAACCATAAGGATAGAATATAGAAAGAATAACCAATTAAGCTCAAAACAAAATACATGCTAAGAGCATAATGGATCCTAGAAAAATGAAATAAATACCTCTTGCCCCCCAGTGAAGAGACAAGAGGGGAAAAGATCTATATTATATAAGAACGAGGGGTATTCCTCAGATGGAAATTATGAAGAAATTGTAATATTTCACAAGAGTGAGATATACTTCCTAAAGAAACTCTTTCCCTAACATACATCTTGAAATGCATGCAATCATAAAGTAAATGTGTATTACTACAATGAAAAGGACATTTGTACTTGGAGAGGTCATCTTTCAGCATAGGTTTAAAGATTTCTTTCTTAGAATTCATTAACTGAACATACACCTTCTTAGCCACATCTTGAGGGGTATCATGGTAATCTAAGGAAGGTATGGGAAGAAGGACATGAAGAGGAGGGAAACGATAAAAAACAACCACCTTAAATTAAGACAGAAGAAAGCCTAGACCATGCCTATCTTGTTTAGGGGATAGATGAACCAGATATTTAATACCATATTGATTAGCACTAAGCCCTAAACCCTTATAACCTTGTTTAGCCACCATATTGTATCCGGTAGTGTACATATCTTGTAAAGATTTTGTAGGAGGTGATTGTTTACGGTGATCATGAGAAAATGTTGTGTAAGGTGGAATGATAGGTTTAGAAGAAGTTTCTTTGTTCTTCCCTTTAATATCATCATGGATCAGATAAGAAGGGGAAGGTAAATCAAATAATTCTTGTACATCTACATCCTGAACCATAGTTTGAGCCCCATCATAAGTGTGGGAAGAACTAGGGATATAAGCTGGAGAAATAGGAGTGGGAATATTATGAATTGGATTAGGAAGGATAGGATTAGGAAGATTAGGATCTAGATTAGGAAGGATAGGATTAGGAGGAAATGAGGTATCATCTACCAAATTCTTCACATAATCCAAAGAGCAATAAGTCTGCTACACAAAATATTAATGAAAGTTTTGAAAGTAGGAAGGCTAGTATTAGTTAATCTCAAAATAAGATATGCAAGTGAAACATGCAGAATAACAAACATAATAAAATGGATGATACTCTCATAAACATCATAAGTACTATAAAGAGATGCTAAGAGAAGAATAATGAGGAAAATAACCATACCCCAAATCATCTTAAAGATCTTTATAGTGAATGAAATGCAAGAAATGTTTTTGTATTTTTATGAGTATGTATTTTTTTGTATTTTAAAATGCAAGAGCATAAAAGAAAACTAATTTAATATGTATGCAAAAGCTAGTCCCAATTGATTAATCGAAAGGAGATGATCAATGCAAAAAGGAATCAACTAGTAATGGATAAAGAGGGGAAGGGGGATCTAATTTCTTAATTATAAAGTAAAATAATAGACTGAATTGCTTAAAACCTTAATTGAAATGAAACATTTATCTTGAAATGTAGCAGATCTAGAAATACCTATTTTCTGATGTCTGCACTGAGTTTTGGGAAATTTTGCAACCAGATCTAGAACTGAAACATAGAAATAGAGAAAACCCAAAAATCTTTTTCTTTTCTGAGTCATGTCAACCTTGACCCAAATATGGGGGTGCCATTGCACCCCTTTATGTTGACCTTGACCTGCACTACTCTGATGAATTTTTTTTTTGCAAATCTTGAAAGTTGGCCGAAAAGGGTATCCCAATCTGCTCTATAATTCACTGTCTTGTACCTGAAACTGCAAGAAAAATGGTTTTGTTTGTTGGGGGAGGGGTTTGCCTTAGTCAAACCCTGATTTAAGAATTAACCTTGAAATCAATAATTGAAATGGAGAATGCTAGCAAGTAGTAGAAGTAGATCTAATAATGAAGCTATGATATTTAATAGATATGCAATTATATTTCAATTGTAAACAAGTATGTTAATATGAAAGCTTGGACTCAACATTAGAAATCATAAATGTATATCAAAACCTCCATGATTGTATGCTTGGAATCCACCTTGAAGGAAGAATGAATGAATCTTGAGGATACACAAAGGATCTTGAAGGAATATCACACCACCATGTATGGATAGATCTAGGCTTTGAATTATGAATCTTGAATGCTTGAACCAAATCCCTTCAAAGGCTTCAATGCTTGAATCCTTGATCTTCAATAGAGAGCTTGAATGCTTGAGAAGAATGTAGAACAATGGATTCTTGAAAGTAGAAGATAATGTATTTGTCTCCAAGTAGATGACATTGCTTCTTATGCTTAGGTGCTTCAAGTCTTGCTTCTTCAAATCTTGTCTTAGAGAAAATGAGAGGAGAAAAGCTTCCTTATATACAAGTCTATGGCACAAACTTCTAGAGAGGCCGACATAGGAGAATTAAATTCCAATTAGGCCTATACCCCTAGAAGTGGACCTATATTAAATATCTTTTAAGATTCATTACTTCATAATCTGAAACAGCTGACCCGGAAGCGGGAAAATGAACTTTTTAGTTTCCCCCTGCAGCTGACAAACTTTCCAATTGAAAAGAGGGACCTGGGTCAAGGTAGAGGTCGACCCTGACCTAGGTCAGGGTGAAGGTCGACCTTGTCCCAGGGGGTCAGGACCCCTGGAAAATGTGCCAGGTGGGGTAAACAGTGCCCGGAGAGGCCCAATCAGGGTCCTAAACAGGCACAAAAGATGGAGAAGGGGCAGAAATGAGAGGACAACATCATGATGGCCCAAAACACCCCCTAAGGACGGATAAACTGTCTTAACATGGAAGTGCTTCATTTTAAGATGATACAATAAATACAAAAGATTTATCTTTAGATTACTCACCTACAAACTTAATGATATTTGGCTATAAAGCCTTTTCGATTTCAATTGCCAAATCAAGTAAAAATAGATAGTTACCGTGGTGATTGCTGCTGTAAGAAAAATGTTGGTCAACTTCTCCATTCACATGATAGAACAAATGAAACCTTTTTGGGGGAGGTTAGGCTTGACAAACTAAGAAACATTTTCTTCTTTAACGATGATGAATTCATTCACAATTTTCAATCGTCTTGGGTCATGACTATCTTGCGGCGGAGGGTCGTTATAGGTTAAATGTGGAAATTTCATCACTCTTCTTAGCACAGTGTCTAGAATTAGGCATGGTGGAAGAGGCAAGGTGGGTCATCACTTCTTGTGTTCATGAAGAATAGAGAGGTGGTCTGGATAATATCCTAGTCAGGGCACGGTTGGGGATGGGTTTCTTGGCTCGTGATGAGGATTAGTTCCAAATTGGTGAAGGCCAAGGGGGCCTCTCTAGCTTTATCCATCCTTTTAATCTTTGGAGTGTACATGAGAATCCTGAAGTGCGCAGGCCAGCTGCAAGTAAAGACATCAGTGCCATCGAGGATTACCTCTACAAAAATAGGCTAAACATGGATGAGGCCATCCAAAGGGAAGCACAAAGGTGAAGGTGAAAAACATCGACTTTGGCATGGCGGGGCCGTTGTAGCAAGAACAATAATGACGTCTCCAAATGATTTTTGTCTATGTTTTGAATCTTTGATGTATGGGTTGAGAACTTGGGTGTAGAATCAAAGTGGCTTAGAGGGGAAACTAGTAACTGTAGAAGAACTCTATTTTTTGTAATGTTATAACTTATGTAAACTTTATCGACCAACAAAACTGTTACACTTTTTTATATTTATAAAATTCATCGGTGTATTTATATAATTTTCTAGTATAATGATTTTGTATAATAAATAAATATTGCCACTAAAATGTGGTGCAGGAGCACCCTAGCTCTTAGGGTTCCATGAAGGTCCTAGTGGCCTCTAGATCTTGTTAGAATAAAAGGTTTCATATTGGGCACATCTTTGTAAGACCTAGTTCCAAGATTGGCAATTATAAGCCATTGGTCAACTATTGGTCAACTAGTGTCCCAAACCTTAGTAATAGGTTAAATTATTCTTATTTTCTTGTTTTTACATGTTTTGGTCCATTACAGATCATAACATCTAGTTTGGACCAAGTTTGGTCACTTAGAATGCAAAGTTGCTCAAAAGTTGTCAAGCAACTTTTGACAAAAAGTTGTAAATCAACTCCCAAACATCTAGTTAGTTAAAACATGAGATTTAACCATTGGGAGTGCCTAAAAAATCCCTTATAGGTGGGTGGTAGGTTGTTTTGATGTAATTTTTGGCATTCAATCAATAAAAAA
Source organism: Thuja plicata (assembly GCA_018584345.1). Classification (NCBI taxonomy): domain Eukaryota; kingdom Viridiplantae; phylum Streptophyta; class Pinopsida; order Cupressales; family Cupressaceae; genus Thuja; species Thuja plicata. The sequence goes on along the minus strand of MU227943.1, from coordinate 325,075 downwards.
AACTATTTTCTTGCATTCTCGAGGAGCAGTTAGTTGGTATAGAAGAAATTGGATGAAAGTATGACATATCTAGATGTTCCTATGAATCTTCTTCTATTTTAACTTGGTCTCATATATTTATGATATATACATTTCAAGTTTTTGAATTTTCAATCCCACTGCCTAGTTTGTAGGCCCTACATAATGGTTCCACTTTGTAATTGTGTTTTCCTTTCGATTCCACCATGGGAATCTAATGCCCCTTGGTGGAATTCAAGAATTGTTAATTTAATTTAAGAATATGCAGGTTGGGTTTGTCAAAGTGTAGTGAGATGGGCTTTCCATGATGCCCTAGGTGTATATAACCATGTATGCACCAATCACTGAATTAGGACAGTCTACATGACTTCTATTTGGGGATTCATCAAGACCTAAAAATCGGTGTAGGAGACCCTCATACATGCCCTCACATGATCCAAGTATTGGTTTGGTAATTGGATGCAAGGAAAAAGTACTTGTAGTGTAAGTGCAGACCTAATTAGGCCTAATTGCAGTAGCATTTTTGTGTGTTATCTTGTCTTCCTTTCATCTTCATGTTTTGGTGCTTAAGTCTAATACCTTAGGCCATAAAGGGTATCTAAATCACTAATTTTTTCAAGGGGTTATGTGGACGTATTTTGTATAAGAGAAAAAATCCTTCGAGAAAAGGCTACAAGCCAATATGAGGGTTTTCAAAGCAACTATGTTTAAAAGGTTACCTATGTTGAATAAGATCATGAAATCCTTGTCATAGGGACCTAAATAGGCCACATCCATGAGTGTAGGTCACCCTTGGTCCTTTGAGTCATTCTATGGGGTATTGTTTATAATTTGGTATAAGTGCACTATAGCCAATCATTTGGAATTGGTGTTCTAGGCTTGGTGGAACCTAGTGAGTAGGTTGCCCTATGGGTAGTAGGTTGTGATAACCTAGATCCAAGCCATTCCTGCACTTTTGATAAGTGTAGGGCTCTTTTTCCTCTTGGAGTTGGGGTATTGAAGGATACATTGTCCTTTTGAGTCCTTTTGAGGCTTCTGGATGTCTACTCTGCATCAAGTGGTATCAGAGCTATGTTTTCTCCTGAGGATGAAGAGATCCCTTCAAGGGTTACAAACATTGAACTAGCAAATATGGTGAGAGAATAGAGGGCAGCGAATACAACCTTAACTAGGAGGCTTCAAGAATTGGAGAACAAGGTAGGGAGGGTAAAATAAGACACTTCTGGTGGTGAAGAAGGGACTAAAGAGGAATATGACACCCCTGATCAGAATGTGAACATTCCTGCAGACCAGAGACCCCTCATAGATGCCTTCAAATCTATGGGAAGAAGAACCATGTAGGAGAATTTGGATTTACCAACTTTCAATGGGAAGATGAATGCATATTTGGCCTTGGATTGGATTGAGGCCTTAACAAGCTTCTTTAAATGTGAGGACATCCATGAGAAGCAAAGAGTAAAGATGGCAAGATCCAAGTTGAAGGGAGAAACCCTAACTTGTTGGAACTTCATCCAAACAAAGAGGGTGAAGAATGGGAAAAGTATGATTACTTCATGGAACAAGATGATAGCATTCATCAAAGAGACATATGTGCCTGAATGTTATGGGGTGCAACTCCATAGAAGGAAGCAAAACTTAAAGAAAAAAGACATAGATGTAGGCTCATACACCGAGGAGTTCTTAAAACTATGCATGAAGACAAATGCAATAGAGGATGAGGAAGAAAATCTAGCAAGGTATATGAATGGGCTTAAGGTATCCATTCAAGAAGAACTTATCCTACACTGCCCTACATCAGTAAACAATGTTATCAAATGGCACTCAAGGTAGAGGAGAAGTGGAAGAGAAAAAATATTTTGGCAAGGGAAAGAACAATGATGGTGGAAAGAATTTTAGAGGAAGAGGTACCTCTTAGAATAGAGGACAATACAGTGGCAACAATAGCAAGACCCCTGACCAAGGCCAAGGAGACAAAGAAAATGGTGAACCAAATTTTAGAGGGAACTTCAGAGGAAGGAGACCCTTCAATAAAGGGAGAAAAAATACAGGGAGAGGTAATGGACCTCTAAGATGTTACTACTGCAACCAACTTGGACACCATGCATAGAGATGCCCTGAGAAAAGGAAGAACAACAATCAGGGGGAGAGAAGGACACAACTCATCCAAGAAGACAAACAAGAAGATAATTCCAATCCAAGGGATCTAGAACCAGAGGAAGGAGCATGTTTAATGACAAGACAAGTCTTCCTTCAAGTACCACAGAATCAAGAATCTCCTCAAAGAAAGAACCTCTTTAGGACAATGATCAAATGCAATGTAAAGGTATGTAATATACTGATAGATTTTGGTTCAACTGAAAATTTAGTATCTCTTGAAATGGTTCAAAAATTAAATCTTCCTAAGAAGCCACACCCCTTTCCCTACCATGTATCTTGGCTGACCAAAGGTCAATAAAATTTAGTAATTGAACAAGCATGGGTAGAATTTTCTATTGCAAACTTCAAAGATAAAGTACTTTGTGATGTTGTGGAAATGGATGCTTCCCACATCCTTCTAGGTATGCCTTGGTAATATGATGTGGATGCCACACATCATTGTAGGAAGAACACATACTCCGTCACCAAAAATGGGGAAACTTTCACCATGGATCCCCTGCCTGATTCTAAAATAGAGAAAGAACCTACTGTCATCACCTTGGGTGAAAAGGAAATGTTGCAAGTGTTAAAATAACTTGAGACTGAAGCCTTTGTCCTAATCTCTAAGCCCAAGAATAGCATCATATCTGATGATAGGGATCGAATACCAAATGAAGTCAAAGAACTGTTAAACAAATACTGTGATGTCACTGCTAGTGACCTGCCCACAAGCCTCTCTCCCTTAAGAGATATTGGTCATCAAATAGATCTGATACCTGGCTCCTCCTTACCAAATAAAGCACCTTATAAGATGACCCCTACCCAAAATTCAAAGATTACAAAACAAATCAATGAGTTACTTGAAAAAGGACTGATTCAAAAGAGCCTTAGCCCATGTGTTGTCCCATTAGTCCTAGCACCCAAGAAAGATGGAAAATGGAGGTTATGTACAGACAGTAGGGCCATCAACAAGATCACCATAAGATACAGATTTACCATCCCAAGAATGGAGGACTTACTGGATCAATTGGGAAATGCATTTTACTTCACTAAAATTGATTTAAAATTAGGATATCACCAAATGAGAATAAAGCCATGGGATGAATGTAAGACTGTATTTAAAACAACTGAAGGCCTTTTTGAGAGGTTGGTAATGCAATTTGGGATGAGAAATGCCCTGAGAACATTCATGAGACTCATGAATGGAATTTTTATTGACTGTATTGGCAAATTTGTAGTCATATATATTAATAACATTTTAATATTCAGTCATAGCAGGGAAGAGCATCTTGACCATGTTGAACAGGTTTTAAGGAGATTTCATCAACACAAGTTAGTGATTAACTTGGAAAAGTGCATGTTTATGAAGAAGTAATTTGTGTTCCTAGGGTTTTTCATCTCATAAGGCACCCTAAAAATGGACCCTGAGAAGGTTCAAGCAATTGTCAACTGGCCTCCACCAAAGAACCAAGGTGATGTTAGAAGTTTTCATGGTCTTGCCACTTTTTATAGGAAATTCAGTCATGTTTGTGCACCTATGTTGGACACTGTTACCCAAATTTTCCCCATTATGAAAATTTTGGCTACAAGTGGAGTAAATAAGGCTCCCACGAGGGTAGAGCCCAACCTGAGAACAATCTCTAAATTTTCTAGTCTAGGTTGCGACCTCTGCAAATCTCTTCAGTTTCTTTTTTTCCCCCAATTCATGAAAATAACCTAATTATAAAAAACCCTATGAATTTGGTATAAACCCTAGTTTCTCGGCCATGCCTTTCTATTTTCTCATTACCTTTTTAGGCTTCTTAATTTCCTTATATTCCATGTGCATATTTTACCTTGCCTTTAGTCTCCAAGTCTCGTAATCAAAAGGAATATTCTAATGTCATTTGGCGATTAAGAGATTTCCTTCAGTCGCCAGGTCTCATGATGTAACTCAGTGTTTACCAAAGATCATGAGATCTCGTGACTCAGTGTATTTATGACCCCACAGAAATAACCCCAGTTTGAGGCTGAGTGAAGGTTTAAAGTCAAAGTCTAAAGGGTAAAGAATGAGCAGTTCTTGTTTAATCCAACGATCTACATAATGCTTGATTACAAAATGCAGTATGTTTAATGTATAAGCCATTACGCCATGGTGCCAAGTGTTCATGATTAGATGTACATAGTCTCCAGGTGATCGCACAATAGTGGGTTACACTTTTTTGGAGGAAGAAATTCCTCACGAATCTGCGAGGTGGGAGGATTTAGTCAGGTACTTTCAATAGAAAGTGCCTGATTGTTTCGATCGGAACATTAATAGTTTCGATCGAAACTACCTTTTTTTCTTAGTTTCTATCAAAACTAACCTAGTTTCGATCGAAACTAAGTTAGTTTCGATCGAAACTAAGTTAGTTTCGATCGAAACTAAGCCAGTAAAGATTTTAGTGGGATTTTGACCCATACGCATGTTAAACTAAGAAAGTACTTTCGATATAAAGTACTTTCGATTGAAACTAATTAGTTTCGATCGAAAGTACTTTCTATCAAAACCCCCCAAATTGAGGCTATCTGCAAAGGCTAGCAGAAATCTACAGTTTTCATGGCTTTGGGGCTCAAGCGTGGGGCTCAAATGGAAGAATAGGGACACCTCCTTTTGCATCACACAAGTACTCTGAACGAGCTTTCTAACGAATATAGATTTGACAAATTTTGAATTAATTAGGTCTATGTATTTTGACGTGCATCAGATGTAGGTTTTTTATCCAATATAAACTTCCATGTTTCACATTCAATGAAAAATAGTAGAAAAGAGAAAAAAAAATTTGAAAAATATTAGTGCCCTCCAGCTTTGATTCTTCTTTCTATCAAAAAAAATAATTGAATTTTAATAAATACACAACAAATTATCAGCTATTCAGTCAACGTATGTCACAATTATGGTTTACTCTACTTCAAACATTCATAAAATATGCAATAATCATGATAATGTCATCAAACTAATTGCATTCCCTCCGTATGGATGTTACAAAACCAAATTTGAAAGAAGCGCATTGATATCTATTTTAGAAAAAAAGTTATGTTGTATGAAGTCATTGTACCTTTTTGAAAATGATGTTTTCAGCAACATAGCAGTTTTAGTGGGAGATAAAAAAAACAATTAAAATAAATTCAAAAAAAAATAAAAAATATATATTTAGAATCTAGACAGAAAATCCTAAAAGACTATAGTTTACTTCATCTTCCGATTTCAAATAGTTTAATGACAATATGCATCCAAATGTGAATGTTTTTCTCAAAATGTAGACTTCAATGTCCGTTTAGGCAAAAAAGTGTAACCCACTATTGTGGTATCACCCCTCCATGTCTCGTGAGAGAACCACAACTAAGAAAAAAGATCAGAGATCATGGGATTGCATTGTCGCTAGGTCTCTGAATAAACCAGAGTTAAAGGTGAGTTAGGAGTAGAGAAAGGTAAAGATTGAGCAAGTTATATCAAATCCGACGGTCTGCGTAATGTCTTGGCTATAAGATGCGCAAGATCTATCCCATAAGTGATCAAGTCATGGTGACATTTGGCAGATGTGTTGGGTCAGAACAATGACAGAGTGGAATTTACAACTCAAATGGTCGTAGGCAAAATAATAAAGGACAAACGCAGTCATGACAAAGACGAGATCGATGGTTGCATTTTAAAGAGGAATCAATTTTGAATCTTGGCCATGGATGAAGTATCTCGCGCCAACTGTGACCATTGTCTTTCATATTTAAAAAATTCAAATATCTTATTCGAGTAGTTATGACAGAAACGACTTGCAGAGAAGTAGATGGATTGGCCGACTTCTTAGAGGCAGAGTTATGGTGATGGGAAGGAATTTTAAAGCCATACCAGATCATTTCAGATATTTCACGACGCATTTATGAGCATAATTAATAGTATTAGGATTTTTAATTATTCTATTGCAGTTGTATTGCAACCCTAATCTGATCAGATTGTTTCCTTGAGCCTGCGTGCTAGGAGGAACATGCATGTATAGTTAGTTTTAAAGCTTTTTAGGTAGAGTTTTCCTTTCTTAGAAGTTATTTGTGGCAATTTTCTACCCTCTGACTTTTACAATCTGTAATCTTTCATTGATATTTAGATATTACAAGGTGTTCTGTGACATTCTCTCTGTCCTCATGCTTTTTCTTGTCTGAATTTCTCTTAGTGAATTAAGTATATTGAATGTTTTCAGAGATATCGTAGGGTTCCTGAGCCTTCTTTCTTTCTGCAATTCATGTGTACCCTTGTGAATGATTTGATTTGAATGAGCTCATGGATATTCTTCAATCCCTTGTCACTTTGTCTCATTCTTGTGCCCATTTGCAGAAGTGAATGTATGTTTGCAGGTTGTAGTCTGTGTCTAATTTTTTAGGAAAGCTATTGTTCATGAAATATTTTCTTTCCTTGAATAGCCTCTTTCTATCTCAGACCTCTCTATGAAATATTTATGCAAACCTATTCAAAAATTTGTGTTCTCCCAGACCTAAGTTTGTGTGCTAATCTCACTCATTATGCTATGATTCATAATATCTTTCGGTGTATCACCTAGTAAGATAGTTTTCTTATTCAGTCATTTCCCTTTCATGCATTCCTTCTATCCATTTTCCCTCAAGAATTTAATTTCATGTTAAGAAGCAAATTTGGGTGATTATCCAAGAGGAACCAGCCTAGAACTTGGAGGTCTCATCTCAGTTAGCAAAGGTCCCACAACCTAGAGATGATTCCCATGTTATACTAGATTATCAAGACTACGAGAGCTTGACCTAGGGTGCAAATTAGCATATAAAAGACACTATTACGTGCGGTGGGACCACAAAAGAAGTTTATTTTTAAAGCTATGCTATCTCTGGTATGCTGATAACATAGTATAGACCTAGAAGAGGTCATCTTGTTGCATATTTGGTGACTCTGGAGGTCTACTGATTTCAAAGGGAAAGTGTTGGTATGTTTCAAATCTTTCATATTCAGAATTCCACCTAATTGCATGAGTAGACATGTCAAGTTATTATGGACAAGTTATTATGGACAGTCAGGTTACTCACTATCCTATCATGAGAATAGAACTCAATGGGCTAGTCATCAGCCATATGAGAATCATCCAAGGCCTTCTTTTACCCCGAGTTACCATATCATAGCAGGGTGTCAATATGTTCAATATGCCCCTAATTAATATACCCCTACACATGCTTGTGAGCATAATCCCCAATTAGAGGCATCACGGGCACAAAAGAGACAACAAGAGAGTCAAGAGATGTAGACTCATCATGCTTTCCACCCACCCTCCCCTGCTCAGCTTAATTGGCAATATACCCAGAACTATAACCAGTCCTAGGGAGGCTACTCCATGCCTAAGAAACACACAAATATTCCCAATCTGCCCCAGGGCTCAGACCTTTTTTTTGAAAGGGAGTGTGAAAAGACAAAGAGTCTATTGCTTGATATGATCAAGCAGTTGTCTGAGATAAAGGAGCAGTGAGACATGGAAACTCAAAGCTATGGGCAAGAGTTAATTCCCTATTAAATGGAAGAGGCTCTTAGTGATGAAAAACAAATGAACCAATGGGAAAAAGAGCTTAAATGCCAAGCTGATGTTGATACAGAAAAGTGGAAATCACAAATTGCTAAGCAAGAGGCTCTTAAGTGTGAAATTCCAAGATGGAGTGCTCATCTCTTCCAAGAGCCTGCACATAAAGATTTTATAAAGCGTTCATTTCCAAGCTTTAGCGACATCCTTCAAGAATTTGAGTTTATTATAGAGCAATTACAGCCTTATGAGAGTCAACAATAACCAAAGGATTATATTGAGACAAAGCTAGCTACAAAGGAGCAACACCGAGATGATAGGGGCTTCAATTTTCCAAGTTTCAAAGAAGGTATTCCTTCTTTGTCTACCCCTGAGCCCCCTCAATTTCACATCCCAAGTTTTAAGGAAAAAGAGTTTTTTCAAAAGCCTATACTTGAGATTCAGTCTACCACTATGCAAGAGCGGTCTGTTCAAGAAAATTATTTATCCCAAGAGACCCCTTTGGCCTCTCAAGATGATGAACTGCCATGGAAACCTCAATGGACTCTACATCCTAGTTTCCAGATGCCAAGTCTTTTCAAAGATACTTGTCAAATATTAGAGAAAGGACATATGGTGGAGGATCCTTCATGTGATGAGAAGGAGAGAAAGTTTGAGATATCAGTGCTGAGTAAAGACTGTGATAGGTTGGGGTAGAAAGGTGAAGAAATGGAAATTGATGCTCAAATTGAGCCCTTGGTTGAATTGAATGATGAGCTTCCCCTTTTTGATAAGGAGGAAGATGCCATGTCCTTGCCTGATGAGCTGCCTAGTTTTGTTGAGCAGGATGATAAAGATAAAGTCATGACCACTTCTGTAATGTTGCAGCAGCTAGAAGGGTGTGATCCTGATGATGTGCTAATTCACGAGCCTGCAGTTATGAAAGGTGTCATCCAAGAAAAGAACATGGAAAAAAACCTTGAAGAGTATGATTTTTCCAACATCATAGAGGTTTTTGGTGACAAATTCAATGATGAATCACTATTCATTGGAGTAGAAATTCAAAGTTATGTGCCTGTTAAAAGAGGCCTAGTTTTGGATTGCTCTCTTTCTACAGATCTTACAAATGAACAAGAGTTGGAGCCAGTTCCAGATCTTCAGGGTCTTGACAACTTTGATAAGCTTTTAGCCTGTTTAGAAGAAGATGATGATTCCCTGACCATGGAAGAAGAGTTGACATGGCTATCCATAATGAGGGACAACCATGAAGATAAAGAAGAGGCCATCAAGGAGAGTTCTATTTTCAAAATCTCAAGAGGCTGTCCTATCAGATACTTGGCCAAAATGGAGTTCACTGAGACACCCTCGTATGATCTATTTGAGGTGAGTGAACTTGATATCATTTTTCAAGAGGCAATCCAATATTATGTGACATGCTTTTATATGCCTCATATCTTTTTAGCTATACTTATGCATTCAATGCAAAATATCCTAATGAAGAAGGGTAGTTATTTCAACATTCCAGTAAATGGCTTTGTTTAACTAGTTTTTGTACTGTTTAGTGTAGGTTAGGTTAGTTTCCCTATTTTCTGTTCCTGCTTTCTAGGTTAGTTTCCTTCTTTTCAAGAAGTACTTGTGCACAGTTCAATTCCTCCTCCTCATTTCAATTTGTTTCCAAGATTATATTTTTCTCAGAATATGACTCCTATGCCCAATGGATGTCAAAGGCTACCGGTTCTCAATGTCTAGTAGGCAGACATCCAACACAAATCACCAAGAATGTTACCCAAATTTTCCCCATTATGAAAATTTTGGCTACAGGTGGAGTAAATGAGGCTCCCACAAGGGTAGAGCCTAGCTTGAGAAGAATCTCTAAATTTTTTGGTTTAGGTTGCGACCTCTACAAATATCTTCAATCTCTGTTTTTCCCCCAATTCATGAAAATAACCTAAGTATAAAAAACCATATGAATTTGGTATAAACCCTAGTTTCTCGGCCATGCCTTTCTATTTTCTCATTACCTTTTTGGGCTTCTTAAGTTCCTTATATTTTATGTGTGTATTTTGCCTTGCCTTTAGTCTCCAAGTCTCGTAGTCAAAAGGAATATTCTGATGTCATTTGGTGATTAAGAGACTTCCTTTAGTCGCCATGTCTCGTGATGTAACTCAGAGTTAACCAAAGATCATGAGATCTCACGACTCAGTGTATTTATGACCCCATAGACATAACCGCAGTTTGAGGCTGAGTGAAGGTTTAAAGTCAAAGTCTAAAGGGTAAAGATCGAGCAGTTCTTGTTTAATCCAACGATCTGCGTAATGGCTTGATTACAAAATGCAGTCTGTTTAATGTATAAGCCATTATGCCATGGTTCCATGTGTTCTTGATCAGATGTACACAGTTGCCAGGTCTTGTGAGAGAACCGCAGTTAAGCAAAAATATCAGAGATCATGAGACTGCATTGTCGCTAGGTCTCTGAATAAACCAGAGTTAAAGGTCAGTCAGGAGCAGAGAAAGGTAAAGACCGGGCAAGTTATATCAAATCTGATGGTCTGCGTAATGGCTTGGCTATAATATTTGCAAGATCTATCCCATAAGAAATCAAGTTGTGATGATATGTGGCAGATGTGCTAGGTCAGAACAATGACAGAGTGGAATTTACAGCTCAAATGGTCGTAGGCAAAATAATAAAGGACAAAGGCAGTCATGACAAATACGAGATCGACGGTTGTGTTTTAAAGAGGAATCAATTTTGAATCTCGGTCATGGATGAAGTATCTCACGCCAGTTGTGACCGTTGTCATTCATATTTAAAAAATTCAAATATTTGATTCGAGTAGTTATGATAGAAACGACTTGCAGAGAAGTAGATGGATCAACCGACTTCTCAGAGGCAGAGTTATGGCGATGGGAAGGATTTTTAAAGCCATATCAGATCATTTCAGATATTTCATGATGCATTTATGAGAAGAATTGACAGTATTAGGATTTCTGATTATTCTATTGCAGTTGTATTGTAACCCTAATATGATCAAATTGTTTCCTTGAGCCTGCGTGCTAGGAGGAACGTGTATATATAGTTAGTTTTAAAGCTTTTTAGGTAGATTTTTCCTTTCTTAGAAGTTATCCATGGCAATTTTCTACCCTCTGACTTTTACAGTCTATAATCTTTCATTGATATTCAGATATTACAAGGTATTCTATGACATTCTCTCTGTCCTCATGCTTTTTCTTGTCTGAATTTCTCTTATTGAATTAAGTATATTGAATGTTTTCAGAGATATCTTAGGGTTCCTGAGCCTTCTTTCTTTCTGCAATTCATGTGTACCCTTGTGAATGATTTGATTTGAATGAGTTCATGGATATTCTTCAATCCCTTGTCACTCTATCTCATTCCTGTGCCCATTTGCAAAAGTGAATGTCTGTTTGTAGGTTGTAGTCTGTGTCTAATTTTTTAGGAAAGCTATTGTTTGTGAAATCTTTTCTTTCCTTGAATAGCCTCTTTCTATCTCAAACCTCTCTATGAAATATTTATGCAAACCTATTCAGAAATTTGTGTTCTCCTAGACCTAAGTTTGTGTGATGATCTCACTCATTATGCTACGATTCATAATATCTTTCAATGTATCACCTAGTAAGATAGTTTGCTTATTCAATCATTTCCCTTTCATGCATTCCTTCTATCCCTTTTCCCTCAAGAATTTACTTTCATGTTAAGAAGCAAATTTGGGTGATTATCCAAGAGGAACCAGCCTAGAACCTGGAGGTCTCATCTTAGTTAGCAAACGTCCCACAACCTAGAGATGATTCCCATGTTATACTAGATTATCAAGACTATGAGAGCTTGACCTAGGGTGCAAATTTAGTGTATAACAAACACTATTAAAGGTGGTAAGAAGATTAAGTTTATATGGACTAAAGAGGCTAATGATGCTTTCCAATACCTCAAGAATAGGGTATCTCAATATCCCATCTTAACTCTTCCTGATTTCAGTAAAGTGTTTGTTGTGGAGACAGATGCAAGCAATTTGGAAATAGGTGTTTTCCTAAGCCAAGAAGGTAAGGTTGTGGCATTCTTTTCTGAAAAATTAAATGATGCAAAGAAGAAGTACTCTAAGTTTATGATTTAGAGTTATATGCCATGGTTCAAGCACTTAAAAAATGGAGACATTATTTTCTCCCAAAAGAGTTTATAGTTTTTATTGATAACCATGCATTGAGTTTCTTCAATACTTAGGACAAACTAGAGGTTAGACATGTAAAGTGGATGGAACAATTGCAAGCTTACACATTTAACATAAAACACAAAAAGGGACTAGCCAACAAGGTGGCTAATGCACTAATCAGAAGGGTTGGATTAATTGAAGAAGTTCAACTTCAGAGTGTGCGCATTGACTCACTCCAACACTTATATGCAGGAGATCCAGATTTTGGAGAGTCTTTTGAAGTGTGCAAAAATATGACAAGCAAGTATCATACTGATTTTTATGAATTTTTGATTTAGAATAACCTTTTGTTTAAGGGGGCTTAGTTATGCATCCCCAAGTGTTCCATGAGAATAAACATAATCAGAGAAAAGCATTGTGGTGGCGTGGGAGGTCACTTCGGAATAGACAAGACCACATACTTTGTAAAGAGAAGTTATTTTTGGCCAAAATTGGCTAAGGATGTTAGGAAATTTGTTGAATCATGTTCTATTTGTTAGCAAGCTAAAGGAGTATCCACTAATCAAGGTTTGTATCAGCCTTTGCCCATACCCACTAGACCATGGGAGTCCATCTCCATGGATTTTGTAATGGGTTTACCAAGAAAAAGATAGGGTTATGACAACATTTTTGTCATAGTGGACAAATTTAGTAAAATGGTGCATTTTGTTCCTTGTAAGAGCACAAATTATTCTTCACACATAGCACACTTATTCTTCAAAGAAGTGGTTAGAATTCATGGCCTACCCCAAACAATAGTTTCTGACAGAGATGTAAAGTTTCAAGGTCACTTTTGGAGGACACTTTTCAAGAAACTAGGCACCAATCTGACCTATAGTTCAGCATACCACCCACAAATAGATGGGCAAATGGAGGTGGTAAATAGGTCTCTTAGAAATCTCTTAAGGTGCCTCACAAAATAGTCCACTCAATGTTGGGATATGATACTTCCCCAATTAGAATTTGCCTTTAATGACTCTTTGAATAGGTCTACAGGCAAGACACCTTTCCAAACTATCTATGGCTTACATCCTAAGGGTCCTTTAGACTTGGTAGAGTTACCTTCAGATTTCAGAGTTAGTGCACAAGGTGAAGATCTAGCAAAGCTAATCACCAAAGTTTAGGCAGAAGTGAACGACACCTTGCAACAGTCCACCATGAAATACAAAGCACATGCAGATAAAAAGAGAAAAGAGATTCATTTCCAGATTGGAGATAAGGTATGGGCATACCTAAGGAAAGAGAGACTACCTAAAGGCAGATATTCAAAGCTACACATGAAGAAAGTTGGGCCATGCACCGCCCTCAACAAAATGGGTGAAAATGCCTATAAGATATCATTTCCTCCTACCCTATTGATCTCTCCTATATTTAATATTGCAGATCTAACACTTTATAAATGTGTTTCAGATATGATAAATGTGCAAGATCCACAAAGTGAGGAGGATGGAGGAGACTATGTCACAAACCTTCCACAAAGCAAACCAGTGGAGTTGGAAACAATACTGGAGTCTAAAGTGCTGAGGCAAACAAGGAACTAGGAGTATATGCAATACCTGGTCAAGTGGAAAGGACTCCCTAACATTGATGCTACCTGGATGACAGAGGAGCAAATTAAGCAACATGGCATCACTCTTGATCAGTTAACCTCAAGTGGGAACTCGAGTTAAAAACCTCATGGGGAGTATGGTGTAGGAGAAACCTAGCTCTTAGGGTTCCATGAATGTCCTAGTGGCCTCTATATCTTGTTAGAATAAAAGGTTTCATATTGGGCACATCTTTGTAATACCTAGTTCCAAGATTGGCAATTATAAGCCCTTGGTCAACTATTGGTCAACTAGTGTCCCAAACCTCAGTAATAGGTTAAATTATTATTATTTTCTTGTTTTTACATGTTTTGGTCCATTATGGATCATAACATCTAGTTTGGACCAAGTTTGGTCACTTAGAATGCAAAGTTGCAAAATCTTGCAAAGTTGCTCAAAAGTTGTCAAGCAAATTTTTAGCAAGTTTTGACAAAAAGTTGTAAATCAACTCCCAAATGGCTAGTTTGTTCAAAAATGATATGTAACCATTGGGAGTGCCTAAAAAATCCCTTATAGGTGGGTGGTAGGCTGATCTGATGTAATTTTTGGCATTTAATCAATAAAAACAACCATTTTCCTGCATTATCGAGGAACAGTTAGTTGGTACGGACAAGTATGGAAGAAATTGGATGAAAGTCTGACATATCTAGATGGTCCTATGAATATTCTTGTGTTTTCAGTTGGTCTCATGTATTGATCATATATACATTTCAAGTTATTGAATTTTCAATCCCACTGCCTAGTTTGTAGGCCCTAAATCAGGGTTTCACTTTGTAATTGTGTTTTCCTTTCTATTCCACCATGGGAATCTAATGCCCCTTGGTGGAATTCAAGAATTTTAAATTTAATTTAAGAATATTTAGGTTGGTTTTGTCAAAGTGCAGGGAGATTGGCTTGCCATGATGCCCTAGGTGTATATAACCATGTATGCACCAATCACTAAATTAGGACAATCTGCACAACTTATGTTTGGGGATTCATCAAGACCTAAAAATTAGTGTAGGAGACCCTCATACATGTACTCACATGATCCAATTATTGGTTTGGGAATTGGATGCAAGGAAAAAGTACTTGTAGTGTAAGTGCATACCTAATTAGGCCTAATTACAGTAACATTTTTGTGTGTTATCCTGTCTTTCTTTCATCTTCATGTTTTGGTGCTTAAGTCTAATACCTTAGGCCATAAAGGGTATCTAAATCCCTAATTTTTTCAAGGGGTCATGTGGAAGTATTTTGTATAAGAGCAAAAATCCTTCGAGAAAAGGCTACAAGCCAATAGGAGGGTTTCCAAAGCAACTATGTTTAAAAGGTTGCCTATGTTGAGTAGGATAATTGAATCCTTGTCTTAGGGACCTAAATAGGCCACATCCATGAGTGTAGGTCACTCCTGGTCCTTGGAGTCATTCTATGGGGTATTGTTGATAATTTGGTATAAGTGCACTATAGCCAATCATTTGGAATTGGTGTTCTAGGCTTGGTGGAACCTAGTGAGTAGGTTTCCCTGTGGGTAGTAGGTTGTGATAACCTAGATCCAAGCCATTCCTACACTTGTGATAAGTGTAGGGCACGTTTGCCTGTTGGATTTGGGGTATTGAAGGATACATTGTCCTTTTGAGGCTTCTGGTTGTCCACTCTGCATCAAATTGATTTCATTGGTTTTGTATGGTAGTGTAAATCGCTAATAAAAAATACCATTCACATTAAAATGTTTATGAATCACCAATTATTTATTACATTTATTTTAATACAATTCAAAATTGCCAACACTATTATGTTTCTCTAGCACATGGAAAAAATGATTCACCAACAAATTTCCACTAATTTTGGGCGATTACAAATGATTCGCCAACAACAATAATTTTATGTTTGCGTGGGAAATGAAAAATTTACCTATATAATTATATTTGATTTCTACGAGTTCCAAAAAAATTGCTATATTTTGTTACTGTTCTTGACGGTGGTGTTCTTAAATTTACCATTTGCCCCAATCGAAGCAAAGAACTCTTCTCTGCATCCATTATTAGCTCTCATGTATATGATATCTATCTTGCACTTGATGGGGTTCCACATAATCCAAAGATCTCTCACACTACCATTTGAAGGAAAAAAGGAACCCTCCAACCTCCAACAATAAGATGATACAAACTTATTTGCCTCCATCCGATCCAACTTAGTTTCTTACAAGAGCATGATGTTAACCATCATTGTTTCTAGTTGGCGCTTGGTCGTGCACCATTTGTAAGGGGTGTTGAGGCCCCTAACTTTCCACAAAATGACCTTCATTTCCTTCCAAGGGAAATCTTTGTCCCCTTGGATCTAAGTAAACATTCCTTGATATTAGGGAGGTCCTTAGGTATGACCACGTCTTCCCACTTCTATTTATTTGATTTTCTAGATTCTTGCCTTTCTTACTAATTCCACCAATCTTACTGGTTGTTGACTGGCTGATGGATTGCTCCTACATGATCCCAATTCCATCGTTTTTCTTCTCCATCCTCATCTTACCAATAAGACTACTTTGAGCCATGTTTAAAATCATATTCCCCACTATTCCCATCCCCAACTTCCATAATCCAATTCCAATCAGCGTGGTCCAGATCATATTTGTCAATAGTTTTAACCATTACCCAACATTCTAATATGAAAGTATCCCCTTGTTAGGGATATCCCCTATCTCTGGTGTAGACTTGGATCTTGGCTTGTCTAGCAAATTTTTCTTTACTAGTTCCCTTGGGTTTGGTTTGTTCAAGGTAGGTGAAGATGCATTTAGACCCGACCCATTCCTAGCTTCCAAAGAAACCATAAGATAATACCATTCTTTGTGTTATTCACCATAGAATCCAACACCCATCTTTGCCACTTGAATGTTGGAGGTTTTCTATAAGAGAATGTATTGTGTCGCCTTTTGCAATATCTAAATTAGAATTGTTTTTCGTTCCTCAACCTTGATTCGTTGTGTGCAATCACTAGCCTAAGAATGAGACTGATATAACCTGGCTAGTGATGCACATCAATGAGTAGACTTTGCACATAGAACACAGAATCCCCATCTCCCATGTCGAGATCTAGAGCATTCCCTAAGTAGTCCCTAATTTGGTAAAGACAATCACTAGATCAATACTCAAAAGGCAAATTACATAATCAAATCCACAAGGGTTTGTCATATGGATTTACGACATGAGGGTTAAAGTTTCAACACCATTGTTGGATAAACACATAATCTCCATCTAATTTCCAAGGTGCTCTAGCGATCACATCTTCATGCCTCTCTGGGCTTGAGAAATCAAGAATCAAAAATTGCTTTATGAGGAAGTTGATCACAAATACCCTATCCCAGGTCTCTTTGGCCATGTGTTGATCTTTTCTCTAGTTCTGTTCGCACCTATCACTCTACATATGATTGTTGTGTTGCTCAAGGTTGCAACATCTTTCTCGATCACCCTTAAGACATCTACAACCTGCATTGCCTCACCATTCCTTCCTTCTGTGTTGCCTTGCACATTTGCAAGAGGCTCCCTTACGCTTCTTGCCATCTTCAAATTGTATATATATCAAATTATTTTATTACTAATAATACTCTAAATTATTGAAATAGATTTTCTATTAAAATTTAAAAAATAATTCCAAATATTTATCTATTCTCTACTCCAAATTAACCATATTATTAACAAAAACTTGACACATTGCATCTCTTATTATTAAGAACTTTATAAGGAAAGAATGGTAGAAAAATACTTTGTTTAAATTTACAACACAAGAAGATGATCGACAAATAAAGATGAGATAAAAAATAAATAAGAGTACCTAAAAATAGGAATTCAGAGCCGTTGGATGTGACTGCTGTTTTTTGGTTGTAGACTTCAATTTCGTAGGTAACCTCTTTAAACGGCTATCGTCGTAATTAGGATCAATTTTTTAAATTAGGAAAAAGCAGAAATAGATTTAAGTTTGCCCCAGAGCTATCCACCGTGGACAGAGGAGGCCCAGAAAGTGCAATTGCGAGGGTGTGTGTTACAGAGCGGGACACGTCACTGCCGCTTCATTAAAATAAACGTGTGATAGATCGGCACGATCAAGGCGAACTCGTAAGAATTATCATATTTAAAAATAAAATTGCTTTTCCATTTACGTATTTCGTACCTGGAACCGAGGAGAGGGAATTTTGTGCCCTGCCTCTCCATTCATTTTGTACTTGCATCCGAGAAAAAGAAACGTCATAGACATTTGCTGGAGACACTATAAGGGACTCTGGAGGAGAATTTTCATAATATGGGTGACGATGGATTGGATTGCAACTGAATCGATACATTTGGGATCACCAGTAATATTATTCTTGTTGGGCCTGTGACCGGACTAGGCGTTTTGGGTATCTTTGTTTCTTCTCACTTATTCTCATTTATATTTTCATTATATCTTTTGAATCTTTGTTTGAATCGATGTCTGAATTTTCCGATTGTTTTTATAATCCTTGAAAGATTTTTGTGGATGTATTTTCCCAAACAAATTGGTTGATATTCGCCATGGGCGTGTGCAGTAAATTTTGATTAGGCCAAAAACTAGGTTGCCCGACATACACTTCACTCAAGTCAGTTATCAAAACATAAATTGTCTTTCTTACTGTTTCTTATGAATGGGCATCTATTTAAATTCATTTCCATATGTCATTACTAATTTTGGACCCAAACCAACTCTTGCTTTGTCATCCAATGGTAGTAAGATATCGTAAATAGTATTTGAATAACTTGATATTGTATAATTCATTGTATCCATTGCACTCCATTGCACTCAAGGTAGCCGTGGTCCCTTACATTGTGGTTAGCTCTTCAACCATCCGTCTCAGTAATGGTTGGCTCGCAAATCATTCAATGATCATGGCAATTGTCAGCCGCCATAAAGGAATTTGGTTAGCTTATAGTCCATCCTTGAACAGGGGCATCATCAAACATCATACTATGTACTTGGTTGTCTCATGATTCATCTACTAAACATGGGCATCGTCAACTACCCTTGTTAGGATTTGGTTGGTTAATGAGTATCCACTTATTTGAGCTTCGTCAAAAGCACTCTGCATAGGGACTTGATTGGTTAATGAGACATCCACCAAGTTTGAGCACTGTTTACAATGCTAATCAAGATTGAATTAGCGGGCACAGTCAGTCACTCTAACTAGGACTTGGTAAAGCTAATAAGGGTTGCTCTTGAATGTGGGCTTTATGAATAATTCATTCTGGGATTGGAGTTCAAGTGCATCAGCAGTAAAATTTTGGCCAAAGCAACCCTGTATGCACAGTATTCATTATGTTCATGTAAAATCAATCTATTCAGTTGAATAAATTCAGTAGGGTTTTTGTACCTAATGAAAACAGTCAAATTCCATCATTCCAAGATGAATTCTGAAACTGTTCTGCAGTGAACTTATTTTTGCAGAAAGTCAACACAACAAAACTTTGGGAAAAATCATATTGATTAGATACGAACAAGGTCATAGCGAGTTGATCCTGACAAGATTCTTCCTTTGACCACCATTTATAATCGAGGTAAGATATAAATATATGTATATCAAGGATTTCGTGTAATAGTCTATGCTTAACTTAAGCTTGTAAAATGACAATAATAAGTTTAAATCTTTAATTTAAACTTATTAAATCTTTTATCAATTAACAATCTCCAGGTCTATAATGGGGATATTACAGTTCTTCTCCCTTTTATGAAAGTTTTTTGTCCTCGCCTCACAATATGTTGTGAAGGTTATTCTCCACTTGACCTCGGGCTCTAGTCTTGCATATCCTTGGGGAAGGTCCCTCAAAATAGGATTGTTAATTTCTTCACTTTTCTTTGTTGACGCTCCCCTGGTTAAGGAAGGAGGTCCATTTGGGTTTGACCCCATTGTGGTCCTGTTGTCACTTTCAGATTGGCTAGGGGTGCCCTCTCTTTCATGTCTGGGTTTAAGGGCATTGTTTATATTCTGAAGGGTTTGGAGCAAGGCTTATTTATTCTTTTCCATAAAGGCCCTCAATTCATGCTCCATTTGAGTTTCTTTGTGTTGTTTTGGTTTATAATTTTCTTTTTCTTCTTCTTCTTCTTCTCCCTTTCTAGAGTCCTTAAAGCTCGTTAACTTTGTTGCCCCAACTATTTTTTCCCCTTAAGTTGGTAGGATGATGTTCTGATACCACTTGTAATGTCCCTTTCTTGGATTGCCTTGTAATCTACCCTAAATTCACAAAATTCAAATGAAACAAGGAACACAATATAGTTAGAGATATAACCCTAACCTAAAAATAAGATAAGATAAGCATGTCTTGGTACCTACGACCAAATTAGTTAATAATATAATCATATTACATGTAATACATTCATCAGGGTTAAGAGATAAACACACTCATAGCACATGAGTTTCATGGGCTCAATCCATAATGAAAGTTGGGATAAGAAAGACATGATGAGGTGCCCTAATTATCTTCGGCCCTAGGCCCAAGAGTGGAAGCTTTAACCCCCTTGGCCTCATGTTGTCACAACCAACTCATGAGGTGGCGTACCCAGTGGAGCCCATCACACTATCTTTCTCTCCTCTTGTGGTTGAGGATGCATTTCTTAGCTTGCTCAATAATCAACCCATATAGGCTCGGAGGGAAGATTGCAATAGGGTGCCCTTAACTTGACCCTAGGCCCAAGAGTGGAATCTCTTGGCTTCATGCAGTTCTTAACCGATCTCATGAGGTGGCGTACTTAGTGAGGCCTCACTGTTCCCCCTCCTTGCACTTCCTCTCCTTCCTAATATGGTTTATTATTGCAGCTATATGGGATTGTCAAATTTATGGATATAAACATATATTTACTCTGCATGTGTCTGTTCTGAGCATACAAATATATCAGAAAATTGCATATGTTTATTCTAAGCATATAAAATATATCAGAGATTTACATATGTCTATTCTAAGAACATAAGTGTATCAGAGATAAGCCTGCAAGGAAACCTTAATATTCATATCCATCCAAATATGCATCGGCAGTATAGTCATTCTGTCATACCACAGTAACTGGAAATAATGCTCCAATCTGTTTATTAGTGATAGTTGGTTTTGATGCTGTTCTGCTGCTTGTCTTGTTATTTTCACTGCTTGGATGATGCTTCTTGGGGTCGATCCCGTTAGACTTAAATATCTTCTCCCTTAGGAAGGTTCCTTCAGTGCTTTTCAAATCCTATAGTCACCCCTTTTCAAATTGCATCCTTTCAAAATTCAATTCAATTATATTATATTTCTTCATTTTATCCCATGCTGTTGGGAGTTGGCTTAGTTAACTGCTGCTTAGGGTGTGGTATTTATTTACCTTCTTATTAGCAATGGATTGGACTTAGTTTAATTACTGCCGATGCATGTTTCTCCTGCTGTTCGTGTGTGCGGTGGGAGATGTTTCCTGTGAGAAAGTCATATGGTCAGGGACATGACACCAAGAGTGGAATGTAAACATAAATCCTGATTCTAAACTATAATCATAGCAAGGTACAAGGCATATCATACTATTATTTCAAATAAATGTAAACTAGATCTACCCATCATTATCAGAACCGGCATATCTTAAAATTCCATTTCAAAATGCAACATCAAGTCATATCAAATGATGGTAATGGAAAGAATGCACTATGAAACCTTCATCTCAAATGTGGATGGTTCAACATGGCTTACAAAGTTTATTTTTGCTCCAATACAAAACATCACCGATGAGGGTAGAATGAAAAACAAAGAAAAACCAAATTTCTTGAGGCACTACAATTAAACATTGAGCTAGTTGTTGGTGTTTTAATTTGTCATTTTTATGACAACACAAAACCAAACAGTGGATCAACAGAATGTTCCCTTCAAATTTTCTGGTGAAGCTTCTTGATTTATTTGACTCCTAAATCCAAAGCAATGACCAATCCCGCTACTATAAACATTGCATAAATTGTCCTTTTGTGTTTTTGCTTAAAGATTAAATAACTAAAGAAATGACCCACCTTTTTTAAATCTCAAGTTTGGAACATGATTTTTCTCAATATATGATACTTAAAACAAATATCTTTGGAATCATAACAACAGTTAATTTGATCAAATGGAGACATACAACACTTGAAAACATGAATGACTTATTACAATATATGAAGGCAATTAATTATTACAAAATATTCAAAGCTATTTTGTAAATCTGAACACTGATGTTACACAAATTTAACATAGATCTTCTATTAATTGACTTCTTGCTTATACGGTCATAACACTTGAATCTTGATTTGAATGGAAATCTTGGCAACGTAAGCAAGCTTCAACTTCACATTCATTACACCCAAAAGACTCAACACATTAACTTGACTTTGAACTTGAGTAACAATCTCTATAGTGCAAGTGTACCTTCAACTATCATTATAATTTATGTGTAAATGACACATTTATGTGTAGCTTAAAAATAATAAAAAAATAACTCTAAAGCAAAACTTAAAAGCTATTCAATCTTCACCCCTTCAAAACTAATATGAAATTGCAACTTTGATCTTCATTTTTTTTTCTTTTTGCATTTTCAACACATTGTTTGGGCTTGCTCAAAAATGAAGGGCTTAGCTCCTTTGGTTTTCTTCTTTAAATTTCTTTATTTGATTTTAGTCTTGACTTTGGCAACTAGGCAAACTTGGGTTCTATTTTTTCTTTCTTTCTATCTTGTCAAATAAAACATTCTAAATTAGTATTTGGTGTAGCTATTCTCAATGGGAGTCACGCTGTGGAGGTCCTTAACTTTGATGCCAAATGGAAGTTTCTACACTTGATGCTAGGTGGAGGTTTAGAAACTTGACGCCAAGTGGAGAATTTTCTCATTGTTGCTAGAAGTGGATCTTGTAAGTTAATCTTGCCAAGAATGGAACTTTTGGATGTAGATGCCAAGAAGTGGAACTTTTGGACTAGATGCCAAGAAGTGGAATTTTTTAACATGGCAAGCCACTAGAAAAACTCACAACTTGGCTTGTAGTGGAGAAATCTCCACTTGTTGCCAATTTTAAGGAATTTTTGAATGACTAATTCAAAACTTAAAACTTCTTTTAGATTTCTTTCATTCTTCCATTTTCAAACACTTGATAATTGATTTTGATGATTTTTTCTTTTCATATTGCCTTTCTTCCTTATTAATTCGATTTTTGTTTGGTGAAGCCTAAACTTGTTCTGACATCCTCCTTTCCTTTGCCATCTCTTGCCATTCTCCATAAAGAGTAGAAAAAGCAGAAAACAACTTTCTAAAAAGACAGTTTGATTTTCAAGTTTCTTTTAGTGCAGGAAGAAGCAAAAAAGAAAAATTACAAAACAACTTCTTCGAAAAATAGAAACTATCTCCTATTAGAAAATTTGATTTCTAGCAGACACTAGAATTCCTGACTTAAATTTTGGAGCCTCTATAGCGGCAACTTTATGCTTGAATATTCCCCCCACATATGACATTTTCTTAATGAGCTAGATTAGATTTATTCTAACCTTAATCCTTCTTGCCTTTGCCACTATAGCCTTTCTTTTAATTTCACTCTTTCATTCCTTTGCCTATGGTGGAGTCTCCTTTTAGGATTCTGTGCTTGATAATCTTCATGACAAACATTTTGCACACATTTTTAGTGGACCAAGGCATATCAACATCCAAGTATTTGATTGCTTGAGAGGAAAGATAACATAGTTGACGTTGATGTGACAAGTATGACTCGACAGTTGGCTACACATATGGTTAAGCTTGAAGTTTTTAAAATGTGGTGTTTGGGTACCAACATTGCTATATTGAACATCTATTGACAAATCCATGGGGTGTGCTTGTACATGTGGTGTGGCTTAATTGAAAGGTCTAATGTGTTTTCATTTGTCTATGCTTCTCTTATAATTGTCCTTGAGGATAACCCTGCTTAGCCTGCAAATACAAAAGTGTAGAGGAATTGCCTGCTCCTATAAATTGGCCCATAATTGCTTGCAGTCTAATAATGTGTATCATCTCGTCTCATCAGCCTAACCAACACAATTCCTTGGGGTTAGTGTAATGTCCCCATTTCTAGAATAGAATTTAGTAAATAATAAATAAATAAATAAATAAAAATAAAATTAATGAACAAATAAATAATGGTAAATTATAATATAATTTATTATTAAATTATTTATATTACAAATATCATAATAAAAGAATATAATATATATTATTAATATTAATATAATTGTTAATATAATATATATTATTAATATTAATATAATTGTTAATGTTTGTAGCTTCAGTCGTATGATCATTTAGAATACATATAATATAAGTTGATTAATAATAATATATATTATATTATTATTAATCATATGAGATTTAATATTCAATATTAAATCTATTATTCTAAATTAATAATTGATTGATGAAACATTGTAAGATTAACTAAATTATATTGAATAGACATGTCTCATGAAGGGACATGTCTTTCCTAGCCTCTTTCCCAATATAAAAGAAAGATAGATTGTTGCATTTGAAAAACACATGCCATATACAATCTAGGCAGTGCTATTACATTTGCAACTATCCTAAAATTAACAATAATGAATGAATATTAATATTTAGTAATAATAACATTAAAATAATAATAATGGTAGTGATATTAAAATATAAAAATAATAAACAAATATAAAATAAATTATCACATAACATATTTGCAAGACAACAAAATATCTCAATTTTGTCTCTTAAGAAACAAAATAGCCATAACAATTATAAAGGCACATAAAAGTCGATCGATTATAAGCTTATATTGAATTAGCACATTAAGGAAGCTTAAGAAAGGCACCGATGGTCGATAGGGAACTATGATCATATCAAGGATTGAATATAAAATATATTTAGAACCAAACAGTACATTATTGATAGAACAAATCCACAATATTGAGTATAATAAACGCTAGACAATCAAGTATCGAACAACAATGGACGTAAGGAGTATGA
Source organism: Thuja plicata (assembly GCA_018584345.1). NCBI lineage: Eukaryota > Viridiplantae > Streptophyta > Pinopsida > Cupressales > Cupressaceae > Thuja > Thuja plicata. The sequence continues at coordinate 300,640 of MU227943.1, read as the reverse complement.
AATATAAATATGATTAAGCTGACGTGGTCGACTTCTTACACCAACGGTAAACAATGGATGTCATGGAGTCAATATTAATCAGAAACATTGACTATTGATACAAATTTTAGAAGAGTTCCAATGCATAAGGGACGCGATGCAATAAAGATAATGGTTAGATCGATTAACATCCTTCTAGCCATATAAGACGATGCTAAACATCGACTTACACATATTGGGTTAAGATGGACGATAATTACTGACCATAATATCGATTAAGGAGAGAAGACTCTCTATCCTTTAGGGAAGCAAAATATTAACTAAATATTAGTTGATGATAATGGAAAGACTTAATACAAGATCAAATTATGAGAAGGTACAATGATTAGTAAGCAATTACAAAATTGAAACACCAATAGAGTGTGAAGTCAATGTGAAGGGTTGTGATTAGTAATGTATAGACATACGTCATGTCTCTTGCAACATGACTTATCACTCCAATAGAAGATATAAGAGGGGAATTTGAGTTTATATTCGGGGGATATACAATCAGCTCGGCAGATTCAACTATAGGTTATCCACTAGCATATAGAAGACAAAGGATCATAGATTCATAAAGAAACAAACTCATTGGGAATTGCAATACCCTATATTGCATACTATACATGGTAGATATCAGATCTAATATTGGGGAATTACTTCAGCTAATTGGATCAGCAGCAAACAAGAAGAAGGATAATCACATATAAAATATAATTCTCATAGACCGCAATACCAATACTATAAGCAATATTGAAAATACTTTCATAATTATCGAGATATATTAAGATAGCAATTTCAGCACTGTAAATAAGATTGAATCTATTGGCAGACTCATAAAGACAACTCAGGGACATCAAGATACATCATTGCTATAAACCATATCATTCTACCTCATTACAAATTTACAACTATTTGATGTATCAAGTGATCGTTGTACCTTGTGAAATCACATTAATTCCCTTAAGATTATGTAATTGCAAGTGACCTTACTTGTCTTCGTTGCACAGAGTTCCATAATTAAGATAGCAACTGATAATTGGTGAAATAACCTTATTCGGTTTTATCAATTCAACTATTGGAAAAGTAAGAAGTCAAAATAAGGTAAACATCCCCATTTCTTGACCTAGCTAGTTGGGGACATTACAGTTAGGTCTTGAGTGCGTTCTCCAGGATTGTAGGGACATTTTGGAGCATCTACACATTCCCACCAAGATACCAACTTAACTTACCACCTTCTAAATTACCTAAGGCATTCAGAAAGGAATTGATGTATGGATCAATTAAGATCCTAACACAATTTCCATGGGGAGGGCATATTGTCCCATGTTCACACAACATTGGCAGAAGCAATCATTTAAAGATCATAAAGTTGATCAAGAAGATTTACATCACCCTTCCATAAGTGCTTTGATAATATTTATAGTTAGAGTTGTTATCATGATGATTATGAGGAGCTTAGGGAGAGGGAAGTGGAGGGAGAAGGCAGTGGAGACACATTTTCCTTCCCAGAACTTTCCACCAGCAATTTTTTGAAAGTGGTTCGGATACTTTCTTTCCTAGTGTCTTTCTAGAACAACTTAAATTGCCAACACATGAACACCATTTGGCCACTATTTCTCCCATTTTATTGACTTCTCTTTTAATGTGGGAGAACATGACCGCTCTTAACCTTCAGCTAGCCACTTTATCTCTTCAACAATTGATTTCAATCTTCTAGAGAACACTTTACTAGACTTCATTGCATTAATCAGCATTTAGAAGTAACCACCCACATTTAGCTTCGTCCATCCCCTTATGACAACAATCTGGATGTAAGAGCAAGTAGATTTCCACAATCCATAAGATGATCCGCCTTTGCTTCTGGATTCGATTGTGTGATTGTTTTTTGCATCACAATCACAATCGAAAAAACAATCACACAATCAAATCCAGAAGCAAAGGCCGATAATCTGGATGTATTTATGCATAACCATGGCTCCACTTGATTATTCTTTTCCTTGCTAACGTCCATTTAAAAGGGCAACCTTGGCTGGCTTTTCAGCTGACAATACACTCTGAATTTCATTTCTCCTTTATAACCAAATCCATTATCAGGGAAGTTTCTTTGTTTCTTTTTAATTAATATATATTTTTCTTGTCTCGAGTAATGGTTTTTACTATATTGCTCCTTTGTATTTTTTAAACACTCTAAAAATTAATTATTCTTGCAGTACACATTTTCCTTTCAAGAATCATGTTCTTCACTTTGTGCACATGCATGTCTACATTTATCACACTACCCAATTATTTTAATTGGTTGGCAATGGTGATTATAGATTATTTCTTGACCGTGGTTTTCACCTATATGCAGTCATTGAGAACGCAAGATATACATGGCAGGACTTAAACACAACAGGATTTTAGGAGGTGAAATTTTTTGCTTTGAAATTACTTTTGTGCTGTTATAGGATTCCAAAATCTGCACAGAAAATGGTCAAGTCTTGACCAAGAATTTACAGTATTTTGGATAACAGTCTTCTGGGAGCTTCTAGCTTACCAGATAATAAGACATTATGGTTTTGCATATCAGGATTTCATGGGTTTTGCTCTTTATCCCTAATAATAATTGGCGTTCTATTTTCATGGGGGTCATAGTTAATGTTTTATTTCTGGGTTTTATAGGTCAGTGTCTTTATAAGACATGTTTTAGCTTTCTGCAGAAGCACAAGTTCATTCAACTAGGACCATGCAGTAAAGGAATTTCTGGTATGTTTGCTGGAGCTCATTTAATAAGAAAGTGCATGAGTTCTGTCAATAGCATCACAAAAGAAGATCCAAGAGAAAAGGCCCGCAAAATCCTGAAGGACAAAATATTAGTACCAGAATCTGCTCCTCCAAGCAACAAACATCTTCATCTTCTCTATAATTTTGTGGAAGACAGGTCTTTTTTGATTACGAGAATCTCTCTTCATGCATTCGATGTTTTTACAGAATTTGGTTGTCACTGTCATTTTTGATGATCTTATACTGAGTGATTTATAGCTGAATTCTATCTCATTTGCAATTTTTAGTGTACTAGGAAGTCGGAATTAGTGTGTATCTAAATCAGAAATCTCTTATACTTCTATGCTGGAGAATATTTCTTAATTATCATTATTCTTTTTGGCTTATCAAGGGTGCAGTCAAAAGCTTGTGGTTTTGACTGGAGCAGGCATAAGCACGGAATGTGGAATACCTGATTATAGAAGGTTGTATTAATAGCCTTATTGTCTTTCTTCCCTCCTAACTGTAAGACATCAATCTTCTGATTGATATTAGCTAGGAATACAAATGATGACATGAACTCTTTCTTCATATTCAAGTTATGTGCATTAAGAGTATACCATTATAATGATATCTGTATTTTGTTGTACAAATTGCATTGAAAACAGCTAACTCTGTCAATTCACTTTAGTTTGGGCCCTAATGATATTTTTTATGTAGCATTGTCATAGATCTATGTTAGTGGAATTTTGGTTGAGGTGATGGGAGATGGGTTTCTGGTATGGTAAACTTTTTTTTTCCCTGGATTTGGGTAATGGGGATTATATGTGCATGTGTGCGTACGTGTGTGTATGTATATTTATGTATATATATGTACATACATATATATGTATACATGTGTATACATATATATAATAAATATATATGTATATATATACATATATATAAAATAAATATATGTATACACATTTATTTTTTTGTATGCATATATACATGTGTGTGTGTGTATATATTAAAATTTTATAATTTACTTAAGATATGGGTCATAATTATATATTTGTTATGTAGCATTGTCATAGATCTATAGTAAATGAAGTTTTGGGGAAGGTGATGGCACATGCTGGTGGGGTGCGTTTCTGGTACTGCACAGAGTTTTCCCCATTTCCTAAATCTAGGGAAAACATTTTGCGATACCTAAACCCGCACTAACAGCATCTGCCATCACTTTCCCCAAAACTCTGTTTAACATATATCTCTGACATTGCTATCATTAGAACCTATAATTAAAGTGAAGGATATATAGGCATATGTATATACGTTTTTATATATACATATATATGTGTGTGTGCGCGCGTACACACACACACACACACATATGAATGTAAATATTTAGATATATGTGTATAAATATCTACATATCTATGCATATGTATATTACTATATATACATGTGTGCGTGTGTGTATGGACATGTAAAAATGTATGTGTATGTGTATATGTGTGTACATGCACAACACACTTGCCATCCATAGTTCTAAATTTAGGGAAAACATATTGTACACACATATTTCAGCATAGCTATTTTATCATAAAAAAATCTATATTCTATTGAGCTAAGAGCCTAAGAGTATGGACATTCAACATTGAAACATTTGAAAACCAAAATTTATAAAGTGATGGCTAGGAAACATTTCCTGGCAGTTTCTTGATTATTGGAAATGGGGGAATAGGGGACGGAGGAGAGGAAGCATTGGGACACTAAATTTCTTGATATTATAGTCATAGATGTGTTGGTTCCCAAAACTGATGGATTGGAATCCTACGAGTCTTGCCAACTCGATGCTGGGATATCCAACCGGCTATGGCCAACTTGACGGAACTGAACGGTATGATCCGAGTTCCCTGCACTTCTGGCTCTGCAAGGCCAAGGCGGGTACACCTGTTCCTAAACCAAAATACTCAAGCCCAGGGTGCTTATAGCAGAATGGTTAAAATATTAATGTATTGAAAAGAATCCTAAATGGCAAGATAACAGGAGACTTTAAATTTTGCACAACGATATTAAAATCGTTAAAATGACGCCAATTCGTACGACTATACGAAACAATGCTTCAAGCTTGGAATTCTGTATTACAAATAAGGATAAAAAATTATATGAATATATGAATATA
>MU227943.1:255995-283114 GCA_018584345.1 Thuja plicata | reverse complement strand
CTAATCTTAACTCATGCTTCTAGGCTGCATATATATCAAAATATGTATATATATAAAAAAAAAATTTACATATTTTTGTACTAACGAACCCGAACCCAAACCCCTTTTCAAAATTTTGGCGAACCGGTTCTTCGAACTCGAACCCGAATTCGAACCCGAACCGGCATCCTAGAATTAAAACAATAAATAAATTAGTAATCCCGACGCGATGGATTAATTATATGAATGCAATTTTAAAATAATCTAGGATGTACTTTAACTCCTGTAATACGGAGACAAACTAGACATAAATAAGGTAACAATTAAATATTACACAATATCTATGTTTATCAATTTTAAAATGCAATAATAATCCAGTGCACTTATCTAAATAATAAAATATTTATGGAAATCAATAAAATATTTATAAAGGACACAACTAAATAATAATTCAAATAACTCTAACATGCACAAATAAAATAAATACGCTTACAGATTTTGCCTGAAACCGTATTGTACTAGGGACACTCCTTACGGATGATCAACCAAATACGATTTGATTCCAGACTCAATATATTTACTAAAAAATTCAACATCTACAGTACTTAGTTCAAAAATCTCATGCCTCCATCGATGAAAAATATCATATATCAGAAGTATAATATTCTGCCAATATTTTATAACAGACTCTAACTCCTTTTTTCTTTTTTGATTTTTGATTTCATATCTATATAAATAAGAAAAGTCAGGCGGTTTTCCTTTAAAAGACACGCCGCTTCATAAATAAAACCGCATGACTCTAATTTGTAATATAACCCAAAATTTATCATATCACAATTGTCCATTTACGGCATGGCTGTGGGTGACAACTAGAGGCCACGTTCCATGAACTGACGTGTTGCTTCATAACAAGTAACCGCATATTTGCTAACTGGAATTTGTAACATAGTTCGATGAAGGGGAACTGAACTTTAAACTATTTTAATCATCATTTGGTATGTGAGGCACGGGCATGTTTGCTGATAAAACAGATGGCATCTACGTATACTTTTTCCTCCATCGCGTGGCTTCCTATCATATATTTGGCGTTTCAAACAGATTATGCTATGCTTGTGATCTCCACTACCCAGATTCCGCGAGCTTTCTCCTCCAACGTGCACGCTTGGTAACCTGCAGATATCATCATGCATTGGCGTTCATCGTATGATCCATATTCTAATTTCTTTGCGTCCATAATGATCATTTATCTTCAGAGGTAACTCCAACGGATGAGTTGAGAATATCTGCACTTCATCCTCGTTGTCATATATCCCTTGTATTTGCACAGGTCTTCTCATCTCCTGCCTTGCTTCTACACACTTGACAAGTCTTCATCCTGCAGAAGCAATATCAAACATTAGTAAATGGATAATAATAACGTGTTCATGGGTCTGTGAGACGTAAGAGATTTTATTGAATAGACTCAATCTTGACGCCTGTGATTTATTCATGATTCAATTGTATTCTGAGCATGTTTAACTCCACTGTCTATACTTCAAAGGTAACCTCCAGCGGAATACTTAGATGATATCTTCATCTCCTATATAGATTTGACAAAACACTGTTGTTGGATGCAGATGCATCTGCAGAAGATTCATAGATATTCGGCACTCTCCATATTATGCATCTCTGGATAATTTCATGGCCTGTACATGGTGTGATCAACATATTCCGCATATGTGTGTCAGAGATAATTAAAACAGGATTAATCTAAATCAATCGCTTACAATCTGCAAAATGAAACCATATTTCAGATTAGTTATAACCAAATATCAAACTCAAGGGTAATGATAGTTGGTTTTGAATAGTCTATAGGAATTTTAATGATTACTTATTGTGAATACTCAATGCAAGGATATGGAAAGAAAAATCAATAAACTGACAATTGTCAGAGATTGTTAAAATTTATATTAATGTGCAAGAAACTATAAAAATACAACACTAATAGCATGATAAGAAGTTTAGAAAAGGAAATCAAATGGAGGTCCTGATTTGTAAAAATGAGGACTCCATCAAGATGTAAGCTTATTCTTCTGTCTTTTATCTATTTGTTTTAGACAAAGGGTTTCACTTAGCCATTCCTTTTTTTGTATTTTATTAGTTTGTCATCTGTCATTGCATGAGAATGATTGAGTTTATCAGCAAGGTGTGGCATGAATGCTGTTAGCTATGCATATGATACAGATGTATTTTTTTCTGTTTAGTTTCCATAGAGATATATAGATATAGACAACAATTTGGGACTAAATCAGGTTTTGATAGGCACAATGATGCTTTTTGGTTTATTACACTATCCTTTTGTATATTTACTATGTTATGAATGATAGAACACTGCAATGAAAAACAACAAAAAAAACATGAAAATTATGAAACACAGACTGCTTCCAAAAAAATGACACTTTGCACTCTTCATTAGCATAGCTTCAGTAGCTTTACAAAAATGAGGATGTGTGCTGGCTGGATAAGGCCAGGCACATGCGAACATCTCCAGAACTGGATATTACAAAAATACACCTTAGCAGAATTTGCATGCAATCAATTAGGCTCTAGGGAACTGAAATCTATTTCAACTGGTCAATTTCACTTGCATTAGAGGCTCTAGTAAACTGGGTCAATTTCAATTGCATTAGAGGCTCGAGTAAACTGGGTCAATTATACTTACTGATATTCACAATAAAAATAAAGTACAATAGAAGAAATAATAACCAGAGTGGTTCTCATCATTTGCTCCCCATTAGGAGGAAACTAGCACCGACTTATACATGAGATGTAAGAACCCTTCACAGGCTCTAACTGCTGCACTGCTTTTCCTTTGAATGTTTTATGATTTTTTTTGTGTTTTTGCAAGGGTTTTGAATGAAAAAGCAAATAGATACAAATCTGAAATAAAATACTGAAAAGATAATCTAGCTACTGCTGCAAATTTATTATTCTTTAATATTCAACGCCAAGTACAAGAAGATTGTTCTGGAATCCAAACATAAACAACAACGAGTTTTACAAGCATAAAAACCTGAATATTTTTCCAGAAGAAATCTCACTAAACCAGCCAATGCGTTTTTATCAGGAATGACGTCTTTTCCTGTATTCCCAGACACGCCTGCAAGTCTCTACAATGATGTAACTAACCAACACCTGTATTCTGATCCTGATGTATCTTATGAGCTTGTGCTGCAACTGCTGAAACCCTATGCTGAAGTGCAAATAGAATCTCTGAATGAGACTCCCTCTGATTATTTAATTCACTGGCTCAAATGACAAACACACAGAAGAAACTACGTTCTCCAATGGCTGAAACTATCAAACCCTTCTCAGAGCTCAAGAGGAAACAAATTTTAATTCTTCAAAATGATAATGTATGCCTTCTCACCTCACGCCAAAGCCTTTTTATTTCCTCCAAGTCCAAAATTGCACCAGAAAAGCAAGTTTGCGATTTTCTCCATATAATTCACTTTTAATGTAATAAACATAAAAAGTGACATTTAATTAATTAATTTGGACTTAGGAAACATGCCCATAAATTAATAAATAATCTTGGCCCCCTTTTATGAAGCCTAAACCCATCACTTAAGTAATTTAATATAAAGTTACATTATAACTTAATATTAAATCGTTATTCCTTCATTAAACACTTGGCCACTGAAAATGCAATAACTCCCTTGATATTGTGAATCTGGCTAAACCGTCTGAAACCGGAGTTGGTGAAATATTCTCCATGTGACCAAAATGCATTCCAATAATAGTCGGGGTCCATCTCTATGGCTAAAAAATAAACCCAAATATAGAAACCTTTGCTTAAAAATAGCAAAATCCATATAACTGAGCCAAAAACCATCTCTTAAGCCAATTGAAAACATTGAGCTCTGCCAATACTAAACCTTCCATTTCACCAAGTACTCCTTGATAGTGCGCCTCCTCAAGTATCTCTCCCTAAACTCCAAAATAGCCTCTGACACTAAAACCAACTTCCCCTCATTATCCAAGGGTGGAAGCACTATAGAAGGAACAATCTGGTGTCCTAACGCCTTTTTGAGACGTGACACATGAAAAACATTATGGACTTTACTCTCTGCCGACAAATCCAACTCATACGCCACCTCTCCATTTCTCCTGATCACCCTGAAAGGTCCATAGTATCGTGGCTTCAGTTTCTGGGCACCACTCCTTTTAAGAGTGGACTGGCGGTAAGGCTGTAACATCAAGTATACCATATCCCCTACCCCAAAAATCCACCCAGTCCTCTCTTGATCCGCGTACTGCTTCTGCTGATTCTATGCCTTAGTAATATTCTCCTTAAGAGCCTTTACAATGTCCTGGCTCTCCTATAACAAGTCTCCAACACTAGGCACTCTACTGTCACTTAGCAATAGATCCATGAAATTGGGTGCCTCATACCCATATAATGCCATGAACAGTGACATCTGAATGGACATGTGATAAGTGGAATTGTAGCAATACTTGCATAGATAAATCCACTTAACCCAAGCTTTTTGCTGCCCTGCTATGTAGTTCCTGAGGTATCCCTCAACCCATTTGTTGACTATCTCAGTCTGTCCATCTGTCTGAGGATGGTAGCTAGTACTCGGAGTGAGCTCTGTCCCACACAATTTGAACAATTCCTGCCAGAAGTGACTCATAAACCTGCTGTCCCTATTACTGACTATGCTCCGAGGTAGGCCATGTAGTCTGAACACCTCAAGGAAGAATAACTCTGCCATCTGTGTAGCAATGTACATGAATGTGATCGGAAAGAAGTGGGCGAACTTCGTAAGCCAATCAACAACATAATATATACAATCTCTGCCCTGAGCTCTCGGTAGTCCTGTGATGAAGTCCATAGATAAACCCGACTAGATAAGAGTGTTCCTGTTTATTTTGTTGACAGGTAGGACACTCTAACATACTGTAACACTTCGGCCTTGAGCCCTTTCCAAGAAAAATTGTCCCGAATCTGCCGGTAGGTCTTGTAGAACCCGAGATGACCTGCCATAGGTGAATCATGATAAACTCTCAACGCCATCCTCCTCACCTATGATCCTGGCACCAAATAAATGAGCCCTTTGTAAATGATGAGCTCATTCACAAGGGTGAAATCACTATCCTGAACCGATCCATCAATGAATCCTATTGCCCATGTATCCTTTGCATACTCTGCAAGGATCAATTGCCTCCAGTCCTCTGATATATCTGTCATCATGCTCAAGTGGGGTCTTTGTGACAAGGCATCTACTACTACATTTTGTGTCCCCTTGAAATAGGTAATATCGAAGTCATATGCCTATAATTTACTTACCCATTTCTGTTGCTTGTCATTAAGATCTCGCTGCCCTAGGAAATGTTTCAAGCTATTGTGGTCCGTTTTTATGCTGAATTTGTTGCCCATTAAATATTGTCTGAATTTGGCCAAAGCATGCATTATGGCCAACATTTCCTTATCATAAATTCTGAAGCTCCTCTCAGGTCCTCTGAACTTCCTACTCTCATACACAATCGGGTGTTTGTCCTGCATAAGCACTGCTCCAACATCCTCACCAGATGCATCACAATGCAGCTCAAAAGATTTGCTGAAGTTTGGTAACGCTAGCACTGGGCAAGAAGTCATCAACTCCTTGAATTTATCAAAACACTCTTGTGCCTCAGAAGTCCACAAGAAAGCCCCCTTCATCAAATCAGTCAAGGGTGCTGCTTGCCTAGAATATCCACTTACAAACCTCTTGTAGAACCCACACAACCCCAAAAATCCTCTCAACTGTGTCAGGTTTACTGGAGAGGGCCACTCAACAATAGCACGAATCTTTTCAGGATCCATGCGTACTCTCTGTGCACTGATAATGTGACCCAGATATAATAACTCTGATAATCCCAAATCACATTTTGGCTCCTTGGCATACAAGGACTTCCTGCTCCGAATACTCAACACAGTTTCTAAGTGCCGCACGTGCTCATCCCATGTCCTACTATACACCAGGATGTCATCAAAGAAGACTAACACAAATTACCTCAACTGAGGCTGAAAGATCATGTTCATTGTAGACTGAAAAGTATCTGGAGCATTAGTTAGCCCGAATGGCATAACTACAAACCCAAAATGGCCACAATGACACCTAAATGCTGTCTTCTCTATATCTTGCTCTCTAACTCGGATCTGATGATAGCCTGATCTCAAATCAATTTTGAAGAAGAAACATGCTCCATGTAGCTTATTCAATAACTCATCAATCTGTGGGATGGGGTACCTATTTTTGATAGTCTTCTTGTTCAGGACCCTTGTAATCTATGCACATTTGTAGAATGGTCATTAATGCACAATATACAAAATAATGCAGCATAGATTCAATAGTACCAATAAGACATTTATTACCAATAATAACAGAATACACAGAATAACATACCAGAATACCAAGATGGCGAGGAAATCTTATTTCTTTATTTAATACCAGAAAACCATAAGTCCAACGTCAATAAACCAAAGTTCTTATATAATGGTCGGTTGGTTGGGGTAACCAACGAACCCATCTCCTCGCTTCTAACTACCATCCCAACAAAATATAACTAAGTCTAATACAATATTACTTTATTACGTACTACATATACCCCCCCCAAAAAGAAGTTGTCTTCCAGACGACTGTACTACAAAAAAAATAAAATCAGACTTCAGAGTTGGGTTGTGAAGACATCCCTGAACTTGGAGCTCGTTCCTAGATGTGTAAGAGATCTCGTTCAACAACCTTCTGTTTGGCCCGAACTCCTTGGAGCACCTGTAATGCATCCATCTTTTTTGCTTCTGTTGCTGCTAATTTCTCTTCCAGGCCATCTTGTTCCATCTTCCATTTAGCTTCCCACATAGCCTTTTCTTCTTTCCATTCCCTTTTCATTCGGTTTGTTAGATCCTTTTCTTGCTGAAGTTCTAAGTATATCCTAAAAGCTACCTCCATTTCTATAAGTGTGTGCATGAGGGGTGGCTGCTCCTGTACCTGAGGTGTGATGCATGGGGGTTTCTTGATTTCAGCTATTTCTTCCTGCCTGTACCGACTCTGATGGAATAGGCCCCAATCTGTATGGCATTTTCCCTTCATGAATGTTGCCAACTATGGTCTCCACATTCTGACCCTTGGCCTGCTGTATAATTTCCTTAGTGGTGTGCTCCATAGCTTGTAACTCCTTGAGGAATCTTTCTGCTTTGTCTTCTAATGAGATCATCTCCGAAAGGTTCCCTATCTTGTTTTGCACGCCTGTTATGTTTTCTTCTTCTATTTCCATAGGAGGTGGCAAGGGTGGTGGTACCATGCCAACTTCCTCAAGCAGCCTATCTGCTTCTTCCAGTACCGTATCCTCCCCAGTATCCTTACCCCACGTGTCTTCCTTTTCAAGCTTGAGTTCAGTCTCGGTCTCCACACTCTAAGAAGCCATTTTTTCCGCCGCCTGTACCACCAAGGCAAACGGGTGGGCCACTTCTATACCTTGTGGTGTGTGGAGTCTTATCTTGTGTCCACACATTTGTTGACCTCTGAGGTCTATGACCTTGGTACGAGTCTGCTAATCTGTAGGAACCAGGTTGGCTACACTAGGCAAGGAAAGTCTTGTTGCCCCCCATTGAGGAATCTTCTGTTGTCTACTACCTTCTTCCTTTGTACTTAGGTTATCTTTTTCCGTACGGCTGCCCTCCTTGGTACGGACATCTGCACTTCCTTGCGTAGTAGGAGTGGTACGGACGCCTTCTACACTAGGAGTGGTACGGATGCCTTCCTCCGTACTATTGATGGTACAACCTTCCCGCGTACTAGACCTAGCACCAGCATTTTCTTCCATATTGTTGGTGGTACGTCCTTCCTGCTGTGTATCTGTTTTGTGAATCTGGGCGTACTCAGGTACCCCACTTGGCAATGGGCCTTCTACTTGTGGTAGAAAAGTAATATCTGCAGGTGTGCCCTTCAGGTGGCCAAAGCGCATTCTTTCCTCTTGGGAGTCTGAAGATGTGTCTGTACTGGTCCCATCCTCTTCTGAACTGTCTTCTCCAATCTCCTCCTTGCTTGAACCCTCAACAGAGGCTATTGGAAGTCTTTTTGCTACTGACTGTCTTAGTTTCTTTTTCCATGGTTCTCCCCACCTGATCCTGTTCCGAAGGTGCCAAGTGAACCCAATATGTCATGGCTGGCTTGTAGGGTTCCACTCTGTCAGCTGGAACCAACGCTCTTCTATGTTTAGTGGCCACCTGAGTGCGAACTGCTTCCAGAAATAATGCTATGGCGTGATGTGGCATATAAAATGCCTTATGCTTTAACTCCATAAATTCGTGTAGCCTCTCTGAAAGAAACTGCGCCCAGTTGTACACCTGTCCCCTGTTCAACCCATCAACCACAGGCAACATCCAGATAGCTATGTCTGACGTTCAACTTCCAGCTGTAAGTTTACTTTTTACCAGGTCTACAATGCATCGCCATTCTTCATTAGCTATGAAAATCTTCTTTAAACCCCCGTTGTTCTTTTTGTTGAGAATGCTTCCCCACTCCTGTTTCGTGAAATCATTTCTGCACATTAACTCCAACCACTTCTTTTTTTCCTCCATTGTCATTGGGGTTTTTGTCAGTTCATGTCCTCGATTGGGGATTCCAAAAACCTTATTTATTTCCTTGGTAGAGTAGGAGATTGTTACAGTTTGTTGGGAATACCGGATTACGGATTTGTGAACCTTCTTATCATAACCAGCCACCATAGTTCGCAATATGGATTAAAATTCCTTTAAATAAAAAATGGGCATAAAAATTATTTTGTCCACCTTTGCTCTGCGTAATGCCTCTTTGAGAGTGTGCTTGTCTTCTGTATTTTCCCGCTAGGTGCGACATCCACTTCCCACTACACTTTCAAAATTGATATTGGCCTCCGTAGTCTTTTCCATGATATTCCCTTTTTCCTTCTTGCTTGTCATCTTCTTCGCCCTTCTCACCTCTAAGACTGAATTTTTCTGTATTTTTCTGTTTGGAATCAATGATTTTCCCTTTGCTTGGGTTCCCAACGCTGATTTTTACCATTTTATGGAACTTGTTTAGCCGCCATCTGCTCGTATTTCTTTTTGTGCCCCAACCGTTTTATTTGTTTCGCTGAAGTGGGCTACCTCCTTCGTACGACCTAGTTCTGTTCGTACGACTGCAGGCCGTATGGATTGTCTTCCCAGACGTACTGCTCGTACGGCTCCAGGCCGTACAGATTGTTTTCCTTGCCTCTCCCGCCGTACGGTGATGCCCGCTTCCTCCTTCGTATGGACTTCCTTCGTACGCCCCTTCTCCAACTCGGGCCTGATTTTGTATGTACGGCTGCAGGCCGTATGGACTGTCTTCCCACACGTACTGCTCGTACGACTGCAGGCCCTACAAATTGTTTTCCTTGCCTCTCCCCTCGTACGGTGCTGCCTGCTTCCTCCCACCGTACGAACCTTCTTCGTACAACCTTTCTCCACTTGCTCGTCCTCTTTTCTTGCCATACAACCCTTTTCCACTTGCTCTGCGTCCACCAGCCTAACCGTATGGCCGTCCTCCACATCCTCCTACCTTGTCGTACGACCCTTCTCCACTTGCTCTGTGTCCACCAGCCTTGTCGTACGACCCTTCTCCACTTGCTCTGCGTCCACAGCCTTGCCGTACGGCCCTTCTCCACTTGATCCGTACGCAGCCCTACCGTACATCTTGCGCCCTCCCAGTAGCGTACTCTGTTTGTGTGAAATGAGGTCTTCCACTTAATACCTAAGGCTCGTCCTCTTAATATATCCTCCTCACTTAATTTTTTTGACTTTCTTATATCGCCATTATTATTATCTTTTTCCTCTTCTTTTTCTCTTGGCCTTTTTAATTCTCCCATAGTGACACTTTTTATTTGGTCCTTTATTTCACTTTCATGGGTTTCACTCATTATGTCCAAGTGACATATAGAATGCGGCTCCTGTCTTTGATTATACAATCTTAATTTGGATCCATTGACTAGGTCTTTTAAAGGATTATTATCCAGTGTTGATAATTTTATAGCCCCGTTGTCCCGTACCTCCATAACTCTGTAGGGTCCTAACCACCGTATTTTGAACTTGTCTAGCTTAATTTCATTTTTGCCGTTATACTTGAGTACCAGCTGACCGGGTCTAAAATTCATCTTCTTCAAGTGCTTATCATGCCAAAATTTCCGTCTCTCTTGTGCCACCTTAGTTGCCAATTGGGCCAGCGTCGTCCTTTCATCTAGCTTTATTAAAGCACTAAGTCTTTCCTTTAAACTTTCCGCATCTCCTAATCTGTGTTTAACTGCTATTCTTAGGCTTGGTACTCCATATTCCATAGGTATCACAGCCTCTTGCCCGTACATTAATTGAAAGGGTGTTTGCCCAATGGTGGCTTTGTAGGTCGTCATGTAGGCTCACAGAACTGCTGGTAGTCTTTCTGCCCAATCTCCCTTTTCCACTCCACAAGTCTTGTATAAAATTGTTACCAATATTTTGTTTGTGGCCTCTGCTTGGCCATTTGCCCTTGGGTAGTATGGACTGGAAAATGAGTGAAATTTTTTATACTCATTTGTCATTGTTCTGATTGTCTGATTCACAAAGTGCACCCCCTGTCACTCATGAGTTGCAGTGGTATACCAAATCTTGTTACTATCTGCTCATAGAGAAATTTGGTAGTACTCAGAGCTGTGTTGTCTGGGAGCATTCGTGCCTCTGCCCATTTTGTGAGGTATTCCGTTGCCACCACTATGTATCTACATCTGTGGTTATTGCTAGCAGGCAGGGCCCCTACAAAGTCCAACCCCCATCGCTCAAACAATTCTTGTGGTTGAGACGGGAGCAACGGCATGAAGTCTCTTTTCAGGGGTTTCCCTGCCCTTTTACACGTATCACAACTTAGGACCCATTCCCGAGCATCTGCATACACTGTAGGCCACCAGAGTCCAGCCAACAACACCTTCCGAGCTGTTGCATCAGGCCCCATATGGCCCCATGTCAACCCTTCATGGGATAATACCTGTCAGCTACGAGGAAAAAACCCTTTAGAATAATTCAATGACCTGAATACCTTCTTGCGTGGGTAGAAAAAAGAAACGGTGCCCTTAACGTGATTTGCCGAGGTCACAATGTTCTCCCAGGAAAAGAGCGCGAATTCACTGATAATAAACCCACAAAATACATTCAGAAGAACAACAGATGTGCAGATCTGAAGGGGAAGAGTGTCTAACAGTCATGTTGTTCAAGAGCATAAGTATGTGGCAGTTCTAGTGACAAAGAAAAATAGTATCAAACATGTTCAGTGTGGCTGTATAAGCTTCAAGATTGTTAATGTATAAAAGCAGTGAGTAATATGACTGTTAACTGCTTGCAGTTATTATCACCAAAATAGGCAAGCATCTCAGAGGATATCTTGCTGATCACATGTAAAGAACATCAATGATGCTGCTAGGACATCAAAAGTGCATAACATGGATGTATTATGTGTTGTCCAAGGGGAAAAAACCCACAGAAGGCATGCTTATATCAGATAAATGTATTAGAAGACATGAAGTGCAGTCATACTGCGAAAAACAAATGCTGCAATGAATACGTCCACATTTGTTTTGCTATCACAAGCTACAGTACAAAGCATAATTACTTAAGACAATCAGTACCTTTTCCTACAGTCAAGGGAAGCAAGTGTTGGATATTCATAACAAGGAGTAAACCTGGAAAGACAACAAGAATATCACGGTGGCAATGAGATAATAGTCATATGCACATTCAGATTCATGTCTTGGGACAAACCAAAAGGCTTGCAAGGGGCAAGGAAGAACATAATAGCAGCTGGGGTTTGAAATGAAGAATTCATGACTTTTAGAAAAAGAAAATGAAAATCACAGCCTTCGTCATGGAGAACACATATTTTAATACATCAGGCATCTTAGTTGTAGAGAATTCATGTAGTGACAATTTCAAGTCACGAAAGAGAAGATTGAAGATAATAAATAGAGCCCGTCAACAGTTAATCATAAAAAAATAGAACCCAGAGTGGCAAAAACACAGAGAGATCAAGTATGCAGTTGCGGTTTCAAGTGCTCCAGGAAAGAAAGAAATCCCCTTTTCAAAAGGAAAACTGCGGGTATCCTGAATGTTGCTTTTATGAAAATGGAGCTCAAAAGGAGCATTTCTAGAATGTGAATGAGCACATGAAAAAGCAAAAAATATCAAGCATGGTTACAAAGGAAAATGAGGATTTGTTTATTATCATTAGAACCCTATATTTTTTCCTTCGTTATGTGCAAGGAAATCATGGGGCTACGGCCTATAGCAAGGATATGGGTGCGTTTTGAAGTACCTGCATAATCTGTGATGTGTACACTGAACTCCACAAGGATCGGGCTCATCAGTAGACTTCCAGATTTGGCCTCCAGAGAAGCCCTCATAGCGGCGCCCAACAGAGTATAAAGAAGCATGAAAATGAAGTCTTTCTTTTTTCTCTTTGTATATTAGAGCTCGAATATGCCTGTAACAAGCAAAATCTGTAGAAGAATTCTCCAATCCATGGCGGTGGCATTAGGGTCTCCAAAAAACCCTCGCTCTCAAATGATGCTGAAATGATGTGAAATGTCTTAGGGTTGGGCTTTATGTCGCCCTTAGACATATTGTGGTATGTATTTAGGTCCGCTGTCAATGCCATTTTTATGGCATTCAAAATACTCCTTGATATTTTATTTAATGATATAATGATATATTTTATTGATATATATTTATATTATTAAATAAAATATAAATTTGCCTTTGTTTTTTGCTTTTTATTAAGAAATTATTGTAATTTAATATTTATTAATTGATGTATTATATAAATAAATTAATAAATATTAAAATCTCTAAAAGGAAAGCAAATAATAATGGAAGGATGGAGAGATAAGGGTGCTTTAAATAGCTTAAAGACTTCTTCTTGGAAGTTATAGTGGTTTGGAGACATAAGGAGGGCATTTAGGAGCTTTAGAGCAGATCTAGGAGTGTTGGAGTCCTTTTAGGGGAGTTGGAGAAATCTTAGGGTCGAGTTTGACTTTCCCCTAGGTTTTGGAAGGCAGTTATGACCAGTTGGAGCATTCTTGGGGCTGTTTTGATGAGTCATGGGGTGGTTAATGACTTGAGAGGACTTTTTCATGACATGACTTTATTTTGGAGAGAGTGGAATAGCTATTTTTGGGGCTATCTTTCTGATTCGACCCTTGGAGGTTTTGAGATGTATTAAGTGAGATTGGGACTCATTTTCTCAGCCAGTTTTGATTAGTGAATGAAGGAGACTTAGTATTTTTGCAGATCTGGGTCTCTTTTCCTCATTGTTTTTCTATAACTCAGTTTATTGGAAGTGGAATATATTGCAGGTTTCATCTTATTTGCATAATACTTTTCCTTCATCCCACTCATTATTGTAGTTCAGTGTGATGTTATGTGATTGATAAGGTGTAAGTGAAGTGTTGTTAAAACCTTCTTTTATAACTTCTGTCTCACGAATCTTTTACATTTTTTCTAGAAGTGATTGCTTGTGCAGGTTGTTAGCTATGTTTACTTAATGTTCAAGGACCAGGGTGTGAAATTATCTTTCCTCCTTAATGCTTGTGTCATTTTAACCAGTCAATGAAATATTTATGCATTGGAATTCATAATAGGTTGTGATACTAGTGTTTCTCTGCATTTGAGTTAAGGGTGTCACCTCAAATTGTTTTCAGTTTTCCTTCAATTCGGTATCCACTTTGTTTAAGTGCAGTTTTCAAGTCTTAGGCTTTTATTTCAGTTTTCATCCATTTCAGTTTTCATCCATTTCAGTTTCTTTCTCCCTTTCCTTGAGATCAGTAGTTTAAGTGTAAGAACCAGCTAGGAACCGACCTTATCCAGAGATTCACTCCAAATTTTAAGTGACCCACAGCTTAGGAGTGATTCCATGTTACCTTGAAGTGTCAAGTTTCTAGGAATTTGATAAGGGTGCAATTTCAGGTGATAACAAGAACATCTTCAATCCAATTGAGAACCTCACTCCAACTAAAGCCACAAATACCTCTAATATCAAATGATGATGGGAGCTCATTATTATACCAACCTCTATTAGGATATGGATAAAAAAAATCTCTCCAACTCCTCCAACCAGCTCCCTGAAACATAACTATCCATGGTAATGTTCCTCCTGGATCCCACAAGTAGAAAGGCCATCCACCTTTCTATCTATCTATAATATCATGTCGCTCCATACTAACTATAGATGAAAAGCCCAACTGCCACAACACTGCCTCTCTAACTTGCATCCCAAGTCGGTGACCATACTGGAGAAGCAAACTTGCAACCCTGCAGGACATGGCTTCCTCCCCATGAAGGGAAGCGTACAAAACCAAGCATCCATCCCACACCTATGCATCATCCTGAATAGCGAGTTCTCTGTAGATGGGCTGAATGAAAAACAAAATGCATCCCACACAATGTAACCATAATGTGATGCACTAATTGACTCCTCTGGGAATCTTGAATCAACACTAGGATTCCATAACTATCTCTCTGTACCAGGAGTCACACAATGCGAATCGTTGTGTGAAAAATTAAAACCAACAAGCACAATCAACATACCACGCTCATCAGCCCCATACTGAATACTCTACGCAAGTGTCATCATCATGCTCAACTTCTGTGACAGTAGAGCTACTAAAGGCATTGGAAAAATCGTCATGGCAATGTGGTTGAGTCCTAGTTGTGTGAAGAGGAGAAAGAGTCAAGGAAAACCCATCAACACTGTCTTCTCTCCTTATGTACTCCTTGGTCATACTGATAGCCAAGTCTCTATCCAAGGCTGATTTGTAATCAGCACCATGTCCATCTGACAAATGTAACAAGGCAACCACCTCCTGGGTGCAATCAACACTAATCTGAGGAGCACTCTCCTCCAAGATCAAGAGTTGGGCCTCTTGATGAACTTCTAGATCAACACCAACAAAAGGTACCATCAAAGTCTATGAATTGCACGGATCTCCATACAACAACTCATCCTTGACTTGAGCCTATGAAGGGCTCTCAAAGAGAGATGACTCATGATCCACATGAAGAAGTGAATCACCAAAAACCTCAAAGTCAAACCTCTCCTTATAATCATGAAACTCTAAATGTAACTCCTGTTTAATAAACACAAGAGGTTCTACACTCTCAACTGGTGTGTCCAAGACTGAAGAACTGAAGCTACCACCATCCACCTAAATTGAGGCTGCCAAAGAAGTTTGTACCTCTACCATGGATGATGAAGCTCGTGCCAAGCACAACTCCAAACAAAGTCCTTTAATCTGATTTTCTGATGCTTGAAGAGCCAATTGAGTGTATCCTGTGAAACCTCGTGCTCATGAATTAGCTTATCCTCTTCCTCTTCCTTCCCACTCAATGCACCTGAATAAATTTCAGCAAGATCGAGGAGATGATCTTGGTCGGAAAGTAGATGCATATAATTTGATTTCATAGTAACCAAAGCTTCTTTGATTACTTGGATGTGTGCATGGGAAGATTCTTCTTCTTTTCCTGTTTGTCTTTTCACAAGCTGTTCATGCCATAGCCGATTGCGTTGATTACTTGGATGTGTGCATGGGAAGATTCTTCTTCTTTACCTGTTTGTCTTTTCACAAGCTGTTAATATCATAGCTGAAATTCAATCAGCTTGTGAGTCTTATCAAAATGAGTCAATGAAGCTACAATCTGGTCTTCATTTTCAACTGATTATCCAAACTGTGAGAGGTGTTGACCTTCTGTAACAAGGCTGATTCACACTCTGAATCCTTACACCAAGCCTGGAAAACATGACTAACACAGCTGTCCTCATCCATGATGTCATCTGAATTAACTGCTTCAACACTCTCAATGTCATCTTCATGCTACCTGTCGATCTGAAACTTGGGCAGCAGTAGTTCCAATCAAAGGATCATCAACGTTTGGTGCCAAAACACAATCCAGCTCACCAGTCACTGTGTGAGCATCACCAAACACTCCTAACTCAACTGTAGATGACAAAGATATCTCATGGAGTGAAGAAGGAACATCAATAGTATCACTCCAAGAATCACCATAAGAATCCATTTTACCACTTGGTAGGTCAAGCAGAATCTCTAAGTTACCCACCATGAGACTAGTATAACCTGTACTTATTGCATCATTGGATTCTTGGTCACCATCTCTAATTGTGTCATGCTGCTGATTTGATCCATCATCCCTGTTGTTAGCCAAAGCACCCATAGAATCAATCTCTGTAATCAGCTGCACATTATGGAATAGACTGCTAGTAGACTTCTCATCTAGAGAAGCAACTGCTTGACCATTAACAACAACTGGTTCCTCACACAACTGTGTCTCATGAGGAGCAGCATAACCATCCTGAACGACTCCTTGAATCTGTGCCTCTTCGCTGTCCACCTATTGAGACAGCATAGAAATGCTACAGGTAGCTGGTTGCTCATCCTACTTGACCACACTGGCTGCCCCTGTGTCTATGTGTTTCATTTTTAACTCATCCTCTTTTCCACCAGCACATTGGTGATGAGGTTCCCAAAGGCTTTGGCATGAGAAACATAAGTTTCGTCCCCTCATTTCATTTTTGCTCTTTTCCGGATGCCCTGTAACTTGTGAAGTATCTCTTCATTAAGTCTTCTAGATACTTCACTTGTAGTTGCATCATGTCTTTCATTGTTGTTTTGTGATCTAGAAGTGGATTGTCTTGATTCATACCGATTAAGCATTCTTTTTGTATGTTGTATTGTTCCTCTTAACTTTGCAAGGTCCTTCGTTATTTTCTCCCAGTTAGGCCCTTTTTCCTTCAATGGTGAACTGGAAAGGAAAGTAAGTAACAATCTTCCATCCTTAATTCTTGCCATTAATGTAATCTACAGCTAAAGCAAACTGATTTCTACCCTCAGGCTGGCGGAATCAAGGCTCTGATACCCCTGTAAGATTCCCTACCTATTTAGTCTTTAAAATCTCAGTTTAGGATCACATACATCTCGTCAAACAGTTAGTGTGCCTGGTCTGATTTGAAATTTCTGAGTTCCCGCCAAACTGATTTATGGTTGTGTTTGAAACAATATTTCATATAAGTCTTCAAGTTCATCAATGCACATCAAGACAGGCACTTAGCTTTTGAATCGACTAATCCAATGAATTATAATGTACTGAGAATAATCCACACATTATAGAAAATACATTGCAGGCAGTCTAAATATAACCGAAGGAATCATTAACTCTTCATATGCTGGCAAAAAGACACTTGTCATGAAACTAGCTTCAGACCAGAATTCTCATTTGGGTAATTTCGTCTAACAAATTGTAGTCGACCTTCAATTGTGATTGACTGGATTTTGCATACAAATGTGCAAAATAAAGTAAATCGTTTACCAGCAATAACAGAGGCATAGAGGGACGTTAGAACTTGAGTCTGCAAACCAAAAATTGGTCGAACAATGACACCCAGAACATTCAGCAGCGATACCAAGTGGTTGCCTGAAGTGGTCGTATGTAATGCTGACTTCTTGTGGTGACACCCAGGCTGCTAAACACTCACTAACCCAGTTGTTAACTTCTGTAATGCCAAATCAGTAAGGACAAAGTTCTTGTGAAGTTCTAGAACAACTCTATTAGTCTGATATGAGAACTTGTAATGAGCAAAATATGGTGAAGGCCGAACCACATTAGACTGCCGGTAAGTCCTGTTCTGTACAACTGCGACTATGTATTGTCCATGATGTGATCCCTGTGGCCTCTGGCAGCTTGATGGGGCAAGAAAATAATGCCACAATGACTGTTTACTTCAGTTTCAATGTTTTATTATAAAATAGGGAGCTGTCATATTCTTCCTAGTAATTCAATAAACTCCCAAACTGATAACAATTACGACAATGGCAAAACATAGTATTTATATGCAAACCACCCTTTCATAAATAATCGCCCCAACTATAGTCGCTTCCCCTCAATATTTCAATTATATTCCTTCATAGACCACAACACTATGGCTCTACTTCTGAGGCTTAAATTAAAATATTATTGTTTTCAACTTTAACATAATTAATCCGTTCAATGATATTAGCGGCTCACCTTGCTCAGAATATAATATGCCTCAAAACTTAAATATTCCCTATTTTCTTTGTAGAATATAAGCCCCGTATTTTAGCTCACAGCAAAGATGAATATTCAGAATATAATATTCGAAGAGCTTTTTGCTAGGAATAAATAAAACATTTTAGAATACCATATTTTATTGAACTCAGATCCACAAAGACCTTTATTGACTGCAAATTTGTCTTTTGAGAAGACTTCTCAAATTTAGCACAAATGTAGACTCCGCCGCGAATCCACTCCCAGGAAGAACTAGGTTTCCGTCCAGCTCTACGTTCAATTCCTGAAGATTTTCTTCTCTAGAAGTCCAGCTAGTGCAAAGCACCAGACAATTTCATCAGATTTCATAACATTGGAACATGCAAATGAATTGCGAAACCCAGCTTTTATAACAGTTTGGTGAACTTTCTGGGATTTCTCCAGTAGCTTCTGAACAAGTTGGAGAGCTTTATAAATTAAAGTAAGTTTTAATAATGTTTTATTATTTCATTTAAGCCACTTTGTAATTAAATCAATTAAAGTAAAGTCATCCCTTTAAGTTCTAATTTATTTGGATAACTTTAAATTAATTAATTTATATCACGAAAATTGGGGACATTACAGACTATACATTTGCCTAATTTCACTTCTGTGGGTGAAAATGAGGACAAAATGAAAAAAAAGCCTCCCTCTTACAATCATTTATACCTTCGCTAAAATATAATGTCTCCCCTTTTACAAGAATTGATAGTCAACCGGTACGCCCTAACCACTAGGATTTAAAAAAAGCATTATTCGCACGAAAGAAAATTTGCCCCCCCCCCCCTTTGTAAACTGTTGACGTCTAATCTAAACTACTAGTATTAACAACAATTATGGTTACATAATGTTTTAGTAACTAAATAGAAATTAATAATAAGAGAACCATTGAAAAGATGCTACTAAATTGATAGGAGATTTGATCACATGATGGAGCCCTTGTGCCAAAAAGGACTATTGCTTCTTCATAGGTAGTGCATAGCAAATCTTAGCCAAGGTGGCAGGCACCTGTTGGAGGATGTGACACACATGGAGATTTGCACTACAATTGAGCAGGTCTCTTGGAGGCTCTGCTGGCCAACAAGACATGGAAGACATAAAATTGAAATCAAGATTGGGGCTGTGTGGGTTGAAGCCACAAATGCAAGAGGGCATGAACTATAGGCACCTGCATAGGGTGTTATGGTGAGCTAGAGGGCTGTGGAGAGCAAATGAAGGCAAGAGCCACTCGCCTCTGCTGCTGAAAGGCGCCACCTCTGTTTAGCAATTGGGATTTCTTACAAATTAGCACTTTGCTCTAAGTACATTTGGAATAAAGGAAACCTCTATAATCTGCCTCCAGCGTATTGCTACCCTTTCAGTAGGCTCATCTTCCTATATAATAGAGAAAGACACCAGTGAATGCAAATAGAAGCCGCCAATATGAGTGCTATTAATCAAATTTCCCTTGAGTTGCCTGCAGTCCAATACACACACCAGATTGAAAATAATGGCAATGGAAAAACCTTGACTAGATAAAATGCTCAACCATGAATTGAAGAAATTTTGACCATCAAACACTCTCCAAATAAGCTAATTGGCCAAATATTTGCATAATATAACTTACAGAAACGATTGAATCAGCATTAAAAAGCAAAAAAATTTCTCTACGAGGAACTCTTGACTAGGCTAGTGCAGATTTGGGAAAGGTTTTGCTAGGCTGGCTTTGATACCATTTTGGAATTAGTCAGGATTAAGTAGCAAAGACCAAACCACAAACCATTAGCATGCAAAAAGCTTGAAAGATCTTATCAAAAAGTTAGCTAAAATGTACATGGAGAGTTGCATATATAGGCAAGCTTGATGAGGTAGACAAGTTGGATACAACAATGAACTCACCCTCAAAGACAGGACACTAGTGAGCACACTTGACAAGTGTGTGAGCAAGTAGCTAATGTCCATGCAATAGGTGTCTCATTAAGTGAGTACACATGTTTACAACACATGAGATGCGAGAGAAGACTAAAATGCTGAAGGAAACTTAAGCTTATGTGTAAATAGGGCAATCCAGAAAATGTTGACACCTAACTTGTTAGGTATTGACACTATTTACACTAGCACATCATACCTACCACCAAGGCACCTAAACAAGAACTTAATGCAAGTTGAAAACATCATGGTGATTGAGACGAAACCATTTGATCCTACAACACTGAACATAAAATTTTCATAAAGATTAACTTGGGGCTAAGAAATGAATTAGACTTAAAAATAACTTAGTGTGATACTGTGATGTAAGTATAACCAAAGTTGTAATGTTACTCTTTCTTGTGAAAGAAATGCCCTCTTTGTTAGCCGTTCAGATGGCAGTTTGCAGTTGTATATAGGAATTGATATGCATAAGATATTTGCTCAAGATACAGGACATGAGAATGCTTATCATTTTTTATGCCAAGAAAATGAAATCTCTGAATTCTTAAGAGCTGCAACAAAAGCCGAGATTTATGCTGTCTTATCTACCTTCAACTGCATAAAGGTTTTTGACTACTTTTGTTTATTCTTGACTTAAAAAGAGTATTAAGTGAAAAATGTTATTATAAACACCATTCCTAAAATGGAGGAATTATTTAAAGTGGAAAAATAACTGTTTAAGAAGAAAATGATCCTCATGTATGATGAAACTCAAAATGATTTCCTAGCCCAATAAATTGTAGCAAGCATATGAAGATTCTAAAAGTTAATATGTAAGATAATTCTCTAATGATGAACAAGATGCAAACTTGAAATTTGAAATTAATGTATAAAGATGCAATGCAAACAATGCATTGCCATAAACTCTTTTTTTGAGGTATAATGATAATTTGGTATGTTTCTGGTATCTGTGAAGTAAGGATGGAGACAAATTGAATATGTTCCTGACACTACAAAGGCTTAGAAAGAAAATATATACCTGAAAGAGATGGTTAGTGTTGTTAGATGGTTCTGGAACAGTGAGAGCAAGTAGAAATGAAGCAATGGTGATGAAAACAGATGATTATATAAACATCAATAAGGCGGACATTATGATGAAAATAAATTCTTGGAAAGATTGCAAGCAGGAAAATATACTAAATTGGTGAAAATAATTGTCAAAGATGAAATATCTTATATCTGCGGAAGCAATATTTGATTGATTTGAACTCCCACACCACCAGGGTCAAGTGGTAGATCAGTGCCCAAGTTGATATATAAATTATTATTAATTTATGCAAAATTTGATAAACATATTCAATTTAGGCAATTTCTAAATGTTTACTAAATAATATTTGATAAATATATAGAAATAAGAATTGTTTACTGTTTTGGATAACATATACTGAATATTCTAATTTATTTTTTCATAATAAAAAGTCCCATTTTTGGGTTCCTAGTAAACCCATGAAAATAACTAATTATTTTTAATTTTAAAATTGTTTGAAAATGTACTTTAAAAGAAAACTTTAATTAATTATTTATAATGTGCCTAAGTGTGCAAATATTGAATATTCAAATTATGTCACGTTTTGGGGAAATAAGGATGAATTAATTTAAAAAGTAATTGTATTTTTGTTTCTGGATTCAGCAGTGTAGTATTTTTTGCATCAATGTTTCGCATCACACTCCATGATCCATCATCCGGATGAGAGCTGTAAGAGAAAACAAGTCAATAGATTGCAGACCAAGACATGTTCTATTCACTTTTTTTTCTCTTACAGCTCTCATCCTGATGATGGATCATGGAGTGTTATCCAAAATGTTGATGCAAAAAATACTACACAGCTGAATCTAGAAACAAAAATACAATTTGATCTATGGACTGTGGAAATCTGATCTCTCTGATTATAAAGTGATTTTAATTCTTTATTTCCGGAAGTTTGCTGGAAAGATTATAAAAGAGGGCTGGGTTCTCATTCATGAGAGGGATGGAGAACTTGTTTACTTATCTGTAGAGATTTCTGTAGTTTGTGCCTGAGAGCCTAACCTTTACCTGCAGGATGAAAACCCCAAGGGATTCTGGAGCTGAGGATGGAAACCCTTGTGCTTCATCAGGGCAGTTTCACATAGGGATTGACAGGGTATTCACAGTTAAAGTGAGGATGAAACTGAAAACCCTCGTTCATGGTCAGTTTGTTCTTCAGAAGTTTTGGCAGGTTTGATTAGATTTAATGATTATTTTGGGGTGATTAAATGAATGCTATTTTATTTGAAATCTCCATTTTCTGCATCGATTCATACGAGGCCCTGATCGTGAGAAACCTAAATTAGTGAAGGTGACTATTAGTGATTTAAATCATAGTTATAATATGATGTTAGAAGACAAAGGTAAATGAGTCATTGCAGAGTCAAGGGGTAGTCAAACATGTTTGGGCAGTTTCAAAAGAACTGAATCACGGATATAGACAACTGATTGGTATTGTTGGAAAAAAGAAAAAAGAAGGATATGTGGATACTAGTCTGAGAAGTAAGAAATCATTATTGGGTGATTAATTGTCAAAGGAGTTTTGCTTCTATGGAAATCAAAATGTTTTTCCTACGATTAGCTGGAAAAAGACGAAATTTCCAAAAGATAGCCATATAAAATAAATTGAATGATCTCTAGAAGACAAGAGTTTATTTTTTAAGGAAATTGGCTTCCATTTTGGTGGACTTGTCAAAAGGGAAGATCATTGGTTTGTCTAATTTGCCAACGTAGTAGGAAAAAATCCATCGCAACATTAGGGAATGGTAAGAAATCTGATGCAGCTGTAGTCGGAATGGTCAGCACAGGTAAACTGAAGAAGGGAAGGAGAAGTCATTTTCTATTTGGAAAAAATGATGTGCATAGGAATCAACTATATTTATCAGGTTTGTGAGAGCAGGGCAAAGTTACTATTTATTTGGCTTGGAATTTAGAACAAGTCATTTGAATTTCAGACTATGCTGGGAGATTAACCCTCAGTTGATATTTAATACATTTTTCCAGGTGCACAGATAAATTAGCAGAAAAGACAAACAAAAAAGGACAAACCCGAGGCACTAAAAGACAAAATCAGTAAAGACAAATCAACTGGTTGTTCTAAGAAGAAACAATGTGAATAAAAGAAAAGCTGGAGATATTGATAATTGGATGTGGCCTCAAAAAGGAGTTAAGCTAGATGCATCCTTCTTAATTCGCTACTCCGGCAATGAAATTGGATAGGACATGTAAGTGAGGCATTAAAAGACAAAACAAGTAATAGACAGCAATTTGCGTCTCTTATGCATGTGAAGGCAAAACAAAGAATTAAATTTATTGCTGCTGCCCTTCTATTCATTATTGGACGTGGCTAGAATGGAAGACTTGTGGACTTGAAGCTTCAGTGGCAACAATTCTGAGTGGAAATATTAAGTGTGGAATCTCTAGTTCAGGTCATGGGCTTCATCTTGGAAACTGGGCGACTTCTCTATATAGGGTATGCACTCAAATCAATAAATCAAAGAGCCTTCTGTCTATAGATGCAGAAAATAAGGTGTAGTGATCTATTGCTGTGTAATGGTGTTAGTTGGAAAGGAGTTTCTGTTTAGATTTTCAGAGAAATGAGACACTTGGGGGCTGCTGAAATTATCATACTAAGTTTATCTTGTAATTTACATTTAAATTTTCAATCAAGGTCAGAGTTTTAATTCCAATCTGAACCTGTACCAGTTTAATATTGTCTAAAATACGTTCCTTAATAAAAATGTCATTGAATTAAATAATATATATATGCTTGAATAACAAAATCTCAGTTCATGCTAAACATTTCAAATATATCATCATCATCTTGCATACTGAACTTCTCACAAGAAGGAGACCTGCCAACTGTTTGACATATTGCCCGAACGGAAGAATGTTGGAAAGTTAGGAAGGTGCTAAAATTTGAATCAAATCAGGGGTAGGTGAGTACACATAATATATAGAAATTAGAGGTTTTCCCTGTTTGAATTTTACTCTCTGCTGAATCCAATTTTCTTCAATATTATTGACAAATGTTTTTGCACATTTTGGTATCTGTTTGGTGCTTATCTAAATGTATAGTTCGTGGAACTGCAGACTAATAGCATTTTCTTAAATCAATTATTTAATAAAAAGCTTTGTGTTTTCTTCTTAGTTTGACTCACGAATATCCTTTCTTTATCTTTCCACATTCTTTTATTCTCACTTTGGAGCTCTAGCTTCTTCTCAAATTTGTTCAAATGGCACTTGATCTGATTAATATGTTCTTGCAGTTGTGTCAACGTTGCTTCATGTTCTTTCAATTTCTATGTGCTGTGCACGTACAGAAATTTTGCACTCTTGTTTATAACTTTAATCAAAAGTTTTAGACTCTTGCTTGTACTTATGGTTATTGAATTCTGAATTTCTTGGTTACAGTCCTCATGGAGCTTATAGTTCTGGGTTCAAGCCTATTACTCATCAAGTGAGTATGATGTACACAAGATAGCATATAGCCTATTTCTTGAAAATTTGTTTATCAGCAATTTTTTTTTTGATTGTTTTGAAATAATTTTCAGTTGTGTTTGATAAACCTGTTCCTTTCATTTTTGCATGATCTTGGCTAAGCGCTTTGGCCTAATCTATGAGCTTGTCATTTCTTACTTTTATGTTAACCTGAATATGAAACATTCTACCCAATGAATAACATTTAATTAAGGGGCATGGTCGCTCTCTATAGAATGGAAAATCCTCAGAGCAGACATGGATGCATGTAAAATCTAATCTTGATTGTGAAATAGCATTCTTTCTCTTGAATGCATAATCAGTGGCATTAGAGCTACATTCTGACACCACAAATAGCACTTCCTTTTGACGATAGGAATGCTGTCCAATTGTGATAGTTGATAAATAAAAATTTAAAACTTTTTGCTTCATCTATATTATCAAACATGACCAATGTCTTTGCGCATGTGTTAGATTTCCATTTACGATCTTTCTCTAAGTTTCTATGTTCTTCCTATCTGTACTTATCCGTCACCATGTATTTCCTGCATTGTTGCATCTTTGTAGACATCCAGCCTATGAGTGTGTGCATGGGGTTGTGTATGCTCACATTTGAATTGTAGGATTCTTTGTATGCATGTGGGCAGGGGGTAGGTGGGTTGCTATATGTGAGTATGAGTGTGGGTGGTGTTGATGTGAGTTTTATGCCACTACAACATGCAGGATGAAACACTCAATGTTTCAAGATGAAACATCAAATACTGAATCCTCTCTTGAATAAGGATGCTCATATGCTAAACAATGTATCTGGATTGTGTGATCAAATGAGAGAACCCCAAGGTTGCTTCTTATTGTGGATTTTCACCGAGTTATAATGATGTGATAGGCTGGTTATGACAAAGGGGCTTACATTGTTCAATCAATGGATATCAACTACTTCAAACACTTCCAACCAAACAAACTGCAAAGGGAAAGGGTTTAGAGAATCTAATCTCATCCTAGAATGCAAGAGATGATGAATGTCTTTGTGACTCTACTAGACTTAGTTTACCCATCGATATCAACCAAGCTAGTGCAATCTCCTCAGGTAGATTTAATATGTATAAACTATCACCATTCCATTCACACCATCCATTGATGCATATCAATGTACAAACAATAATCG
Organism: Thuja plicata; assembly: GCA_018584345.1. NCBI lineage: Eukaryota > Viridiplantae > Streptophyta > Pinopsida > Cupressales > Cupressaceae > Thuja > Thuja plicata. The sequence continues at coordinate 257,380 of MU227943.1, read as the reverse complement.
AAGTAAAACTCATAAATATGTCATTCGACCATGCAAGGAAAACTTACAATCAGCAAGCAGCTAGTGGTTTGGTCTAAGCAAGTTCACCAAAGATGCATCCAAAATATCTTCCATTCAATTAAACACTATTTCTAAACAACATGAAATGAAATCCTAATCTAAATGAGGAAATGTACAAACCATGCAATACTCCAAAGAAACAAGTAATCCACCATAAAGGCTAACAATGAATTAGCAATTACTTTGATAGCATTATGGCAACAATTTCTCCAAGTCCCTCCCACTACTCTACTCTAAAACTAATGAGTTACAAATGAGAAGGCCTTGGCCTTTTATAGTTGTTCAATTACAATGAAGGGCCAAGATCAATCTACATAACCCTAATTAGGGTTTTGAGCTACAAACATTTAATGCTCACCAATTCCAAAAAGGCACCCTCTTGTGGGCCAACAAGCAAATTGCATTGCTTTTATTGACCAATTAGAAAAGAGGTTAGGTAGGGGCACTAGATGCCTTCCACATGTACACTTGACATAATATGATTGGTTGATCTTTGACATGTACAAACTTGAATTTTTTTATTGGTTGGAAATGAATAAGCGCCACATCAACATTCTTATCCTGCAATCTTTGTTTTAAGTAATCTCCTCATGGAAGCTTGAAATTGCATTTGCTTGTACTTTAAATTTTGATGTCATCTGGATGTCTTGGCCTTGATCTTCAACCTTGAACACTTGTATCTTGGCTTGTCTTCTCAATGAACCACTTGCAACTTGCTAGTATGTTGTTCTTGCTGGTATGTTGTTTTCTCAATGAAACACTTTCAACTCCATTCTGAAAGTCACTTCCATCCCACCTTGCAAAACAAGAAGACACTCATGTTAAAAGTGGCAAATGTAAACAAAATCAAGATATTTTGATAATTAAAGATCTCAACATTTCTGTGAAATAATTTCTAACTTCCACTTTTAGATTCTGATTTCCAGTGAATTTTGAGTTACGCACATCAACCCTCTGATATTTTTTCACCATTGCAAACTTAGTTCTAATCTATGATTAATCAAAATGTGAAAAGAATCCTGAGCTTGTTGTGTTGGCTAAATATTTTGCAAGTCACTATGACAACTTGCAAAATGTGTGTTTTAGGCAGCAGTATGTGAGATTGCTCTCTCCTCTCAGCAATAGGGGAGGCTCCCTTCTTACCGTAGGTGGCTTCAAGTAGAACTGAACTGTAATACATACAGTTCACCTTGCAACGGTAATACCGGTGACTCGATGATTGACGTAAGAACAATCAAACAAGGCAGCGGCTGATTTATCTAAAGACGAGGTGATACAATGAGCTCAAAGTCTCCTGTCCTCACCTCGAATCAGTAATCTAATCT
>MU227943.1:223594-249961 GCA_018584345.1 Thuja plicata | reverse complement strand
TAACTATAGTATGAAAATAAAATCAGACTAATTTTAGCTAATTTTATTAAAACATAAAAAACTATAGTTAAATCAACTCGAAATGAGTTGAAATTTGAAAATGGACTATAAAATCCACTTAATATATGAAACATAATTCAAACTTGCGCAATTGACTTCGAAAAACCCACCTTTAAAGGATTTTCAAAGACTATGCAGTCAGCCTGAAAAACCCCACCTTTTACATCATAACTTGAGTTGTACTATTCCGTTTGATGTCTAAGTTAGCTTGAAACGAGCGGATTTCAAAGGGCTATTGACTTAAGGGAAAAACAAGACAAAAAATGCAAAAAAAGAAAAGAGGAAAACAAAGAAAGGACTTTAAAACGCATGAAACGTATGTGATAAAGAACTCTTCAGGGATGATGAATTATCACCATTATCACTCCATTCAAAACGTTCAAAACAAAGAGGATACTACTACGTTATGACAAGAAAAATCCGTAGGGTTGCCACAAATTTGTGATCTCAAATTTGAGGACATGTTGAAACTTTAAAGTTCTGATTTTATCCGCTTTTTTTCTGATTTTCGCATTTTCCAGAGATCTGTTCTGCTTTTTGTTTGATCGAATTGTATGTCTTGTGGTTTGAAATGAACTTGTCATTGCTTTTTATATGAGTGTTGGGATTGGAAGAGCATGTCCATTTGGAGGGGGACGACTTCTTTTAGATACAATTTTATAATCATCAAGCAATTACATATGCATTTAACAAATCACCTTGCATTATAGCTGACTTGCAACATCCAAATTGGAGGCGAAATGAAGAAGGGCAACATATGTTTTGAAGGTGTGCGTTGTTGGAGCTTGAGAGAGGTCGGAATTCCGACCTCCCTTGGGCTCATTGAACCCCAAGGATGTCGGAATTCCGACCTGCCTTGGGCTCAAGCCTTAAGGTGAGTTCTTGACTTCCTTCAAATTTCACTTAGACAAATTGACTTTCAAGGATTTCCAATTCAATTTCACATCAGATTTCTATCATCCCCTATGATCTCAATTCAAAATCACACTATATCTTTGCTACTCTTTCATCAAACTCAAAATCCTTTTCTTTCAATCACTTGATCTTCTTACTTCAAGATTTCAAATTGCAAGACTTAGAATTTCAGTTTGGCATGATCAATTTTACCCACCTTGTTCTCCATTTTTTGATTTCGTTTTTAATGCTGGGCAGATGAGGGATGTTGTCGAGCATGGAGCCCAACCAAGGTTGGAATTTCGACCTTGCTCTTGGGCTCATGGAGCCCCAAGGAGGTCAGAATTCCGACCTCAATTGGGCTCGCCCAAGCTTGGTGAATTCCGACCTTGCTTGGGCTTATGGAGCCCCAAGGAGGTCGGAATTCTGACCTCACTTGGGCTCGCCCAAGCTTGGTGCCTCTCAAAAATGTCAAGTGCTGGTTACAAATTTCATGTTTGATTTGACTTTCCTTCATTTTTTTGCACTCTTCATCAGCAAATGAATTTACTTTCCCTCATGTCTTTCTTCAGCAAATGAATTGATCTTTTATGTAATTCCATCGTCAACAATAGTCTTGTGTTTCACTATTTTAATTTTCATCTCACTTCAGTTCGCAAGTATAAATCCCCACATTTGGGAGGAAATCAGAGGTTGGTTGACCTTGAGGAGCTCTTGGAAGGTTGGAATTTCAACCTGACTGGGGCTCATCGAGCCCCAAGGAAGTCGAAATTCTGACCTCACTTGGGCTCGCCCAAGTTAGGCTTCTTCAAAATCGACTGAGTGTTGATTATATTCTCATGCTAAATCTGACTTCTTCATTTCCACAATCCTTATTATCAGAAAATTGACCTCATTTCTCTGACAATTTCATTATTAGCAAGAAGATGACTTCTGATTTATTTCACCTTCAGCAATTTGTTTGACCTTCAACTCTTAAAACTCACCTTCCAAATGTCAATTTTCTTCCTTACATCTTGATTTTATTACCATGTCTGAGTAGATGGAAAGTGAATGGTTTCATGTCTCATAAAGCAAGAGTGGAAATCAGGGGGTGGTTGGGCGCGAGGAGCGCCACGAAGGTTGGATTTCCACCCTCCCTTGAGCTCGAGGAGCCTCATGAAGGTTGGATTTCCACCCTCCTTTGGGCTTGTTGAGCCCCACGAAGGTCGGATTTCCACCCTCCCTTGGGCTCACCCAAGTTAGGTTCTACAAAAAAGTCGCTAAGTGTTGAGCTAAAATATGATATTTCAATCTGACTTCTTCAATTCAAGACACGTTTCATTTGCAAATTGTCTCTATTTCGTGATTTCTTGATCACCAACAAATTGTATCTCAAACTTGAAGTTCTAAATTCACTTCATTCCTCAATCAAGCTTTCCAAGACTTCATTTCCTTGATCAACTCCCATCACTCCTTCGAATGGCAAGGTTTAGTTTCAAAGTGCAAGGAAGGGGAAATGGTTTCAATGCATGGTCTGAGGTATGGAAGTCTAAGTGACATAATTTTACTTTCTTATTCTTTAAGTTATATTTTATATAAGTACTGTCAGGATGTTTGAGAGTGGCTTCAGATTCATAGGAGTTATAATGGAGATTTTAGATTTTGGGAGATTCTAAAAAATTGTAGACTCAGCCAAATTTCAAGAATCAACATGCCTCTAATAGTGTTCTCTTCCACAACTTTTCTCGACTTTTCAAGATGAATTTGATACTGGAATAAGGATTTTCCAAGGATTCTAAATCATTTCATCACAAATCTCTTGACTTTAATTCCATATCCTTGACTAGCTTGGACCAACTCTCACTCATATCCCCGACTGACTTGACTACCTAGCAAGCCAAAGTTGCTCAAACTCATCTCTAAGACTGAGACTTGAAAATTGCCACTGAGCTACCTAACTGGCAAGCGAAAACAAAAAAGGAATTGATGCCCAATTCAAAAAAGGAATATTTTAGGGTATCAAAGCATTTTCTTGTTAGGTTTGGGGAAAATATCGTGTAAGAAATTTTCAGATTTGGTTTCATTCATGGAGGCGACAAGAAGTTTAAATTTTATCAGAGGGAAAGGAGGAAAGATCTGGATTAGGTAGAAATCAGTGTAGGTTAGCCAGGCATAGAGGTACCTCGAAAACATAATGAGGTGATGGGTCAGAATAATATGGATACAAATGATGTCTAGTTTGATGTGCTTGTCAAGTGACATGAACAATTGTTAGATATGATGGATTTGAGATAGGGGATTGGAGGTATATAAAGGACAAATATCCTACCTACCACCCTGCCTAATTTGCCACATCGGCAAGATGCCACATGTACGAGCCACCTAAGCACCTAAGCATGATTATACACCAACATGTATATTTATCTTCAATAAATCAGGCAGCTCCTTTTGGGTTGATGTCCAAAATAAGAAGCATTGACTTCAAGATTTAAATGAAACACAGACTTAGCCTTTGTCACAACAATTGGGAATGAGCTTTTAGGAGGACGTGGTGTCATAATGAATCCGATTTCCTTCAAGAGGCTTTTATATTCTCCATAAAGTTCGACCATGTGGCTTCTTAGACAAGTCACTTTAATAACTTATTTCATTGCAATGAGTTGACTTTATAATATCAATTTAATATTTCCTTAGTATGGGTGCCCAATTGATTTAATTAATTAATGCACTTTAATGAAGACTTGGCCCCATTAACTTTATAACTTTATAATAAACTTTTATAACATATTATTAATAAAGTTTAACTTTATTAATAATTAAATCATATGAAGCCAAGCTACTAAATCTCCTCCAAGGAATCAACTATAAGTCCAGATATATACTGCCAATGTCAGACATCCAAGTGCCCTGCCAAAAATAGTAACTGCATGAACTGACTTACTATAAATAGTAAGTCTCCTAATAACTACTCAAGCCAATGGTGCCATATCTTAACACTCCCACCAACCTGTTCAGGCGCTTTTCTAGAGATAGAAATATCGACGTTCCTGAAATAGACACTATAAATAGAAGTGTGCCAAATTGATCCGAACGAGGAGCAACCCTGAACACTCCTGTCCTCTGAAATGGGAATTGGCCTCTTGTTCTACCAATGGAGACCCTCTAACCATCTGACTTAGCCTACGAGGACCAATAATAGGCTAATCCAATCATACCATATCATGCCAAAAATGAGACATTACAAATTTGGAAACAAATTATAACTCAGAACGCAATAGGCAACTCAAAGTCTGCAAGATTGAGTTCAAATCCCTTTTGAACAAAAGCGCAAAACTCACAATCAACTCAAGAAAATGTCGTCACACAACAGTTTGAATTAGCACAAAGTCTCAAAACAACCTGCCTCTTTTATTGAAAGTAGTCAAATTTACATCTAAGCTCAAAGTCTTAGAGCGCATATACAAATTGATAGAGTTTTCTTGCATTGCGAAAAGAGAAAATTACAGAGGGCACCCTCCTTTATTTATAGGTGAAGGGCTGAGAGCGAAAAGTGGGAGAAACCCAACTAATTGAGACTTATTCAACAACTAACTACATACAATTAACTTATTCAACATTGCAAGTCTTGATGTTCTGCAATGGGATTACATGTTATAACTTGGTAGGTGATTCTATCACATGCAATTACATCTTGTTTTTACATTACAAGTAATCTGTCGAAATGAAATTACAAATACATAATGAAAATTATTCAAGTGTTTGACACGACACCTAATTACATCATCCTTTTCTTAAATTCCTTATGTTGCTACAAGATGTTTTTTCCTGAAGTAATTAGGTTTGATGGAAGCATCTTGAACTGGAACATGATCTTGCATCCTTGTCTGTTCTGCACTCCAGTGGCCTTTATTAGGAAAGCATCCTTTCAATGTTTCATGACCATTTTAGTCTTGGAAGCATTCTATGCTCTCAGTCATTCCATCACTCTTCCACCTCCTTGTATGCCTCTATCATGTGGTTGTTCTTTCTTCGTATCCTTTTGCAAAATAGGGCCAATGAGGAATTTCAAGTTTTTTGATGGGCATTGCAGGTAGATTAAATATACGCATTTGAAATCACAAATGGGAAGTCCAAGTTACAAATGCATATATATACTGTGGAAGATAACTTTTATTTGAAATCAGAATTTAGAAACCCGATTACAGGTACTCTTTGGAAGTATTTTTGCTTGCAATCGGGATTTAAAATCCCGATTACATGTATATTAGAGAAGTGCTTTCACCTACATTCGTGTTTTAAAATCCTGACTGCAGGTAGGGAAAAGCTTCAACTTTGCTTGGGAAATGAACTTGTAATCGGGATTTAGAATCCCGATTGCAAGTTAGGAAGAACATGTGTGGGAAGAACCTTTAGCTCCTTGACACTATTTGGGAAATACTTTAGCATGCACTTGTAAGCAGGTCAAAAATCCTTGATTGCACTTGTGTTTGGAATTTTCAAAAGGGCAAGCTTGGGTATTATTGGGGTTTTTAGATGCAGTTGCGCATTTGACTGCATATAACAAAACATGTAATTGGTATAAAAATCCCCGACTTGGATATGACTGGGTATGGAGATTTTAGGGATAGTTACACTTTGGATTACATGTAATAGTACATGTAATAGGCCTCAAAGATCCCGATTTTGGAGATATAGTAGATTTGAAACAAACTTCTGTCGGGGATTTTTGAGGTGATTGCATATTGTGTTGCATGTGGAATTACATGTAAATGATATGAAAATTGCCGAAATTCAAAGTGCGGGAGCATGAAAATTGAACTTTGAATTCACGAATGGCTGCATGTAGGAACACTTGCAATCAGGATTGGAAATCCCGATTTGGGAACATTCTACTATTATTCATGGTGGATATCAAAAATCTTGATTTCCAGACTGCAAAGGGATGTATTTGAAATTCTCAATTATGGCTGCATTTAATATCTTATGGAAAGACTATGGGAACTTCTGAGTTTTGAGTTGACTGGTATTTTACAGAAATTTTGACTTCCATGACTACGCAAAATGAGCATAGTTTATAAAAAATTTACACATGGATTATGATCACATTGTAACTCCAATCTGATTTGCAGAGGATAAACAAAGGTGAAAACTCCCAAATATAACCTCAAAAATGCACAATGATAAACAATAGCAACCCAAAATTGCAAAATGGCATCATACAAACCCTTGGCGCAGCAAATTATGGAAGAACATTGAGCAAAAATGTCATCAAAATTGCGGATATAGTCACGTTTTAACAAAAAATGACTACAAATACATATATAAGATCCATTAAAATGTAAAAACCTTTGCTTAAAAGCCAAAAACAACTAATAAAGGGACATAAACTGCCATGTTTTTGGCAAAAATGGCCAAGAATAAAGCACAACAACCACGTTTTACTCAAAAACGACCTATGAAAAGCCAAAATGCAGAGGTGTATGGAGCCACATTCCTATTTTGACGTGCAAAATCTTGAAGAAAATGAAAAAACGTAAAGACTAACGCTTGCATAAGACTCATAAAAATGTGATGGGGAGCCCTCTCCAAAAGCTCGAAATTGTGAAGGAATGATTGAGAAAAGAGTATTCAAAATGCTTATAACCTCGATAACTCTGCGTCTACGGAAGAATAGAGACCTCCATTAAATGAAAGCTCGATGGTGTCCTGCTAACTCCATGTTTCCCTCCGAATTTGGTGTCTTCAAGTTCGATGACTTGCAAAACACTTTGGATCGACTTTTACATGTAACAAAACAGTAACACTGAAGGAAATACCCGACAATGTAAATAGTTGGAACTTTTTAAATGATTTACATTACATATCACATGTTTAATATGTAACGTGGGGATTAATGTCTGATATACTCTTATTACTGGGAGTTTATAAGTCTTTAGCGTTATAAATCGTATGTAAAAAAGAAACATGTCATGTGTACCAAAAGGTCCGCGAATTCAAGTTATGAAGGATATAAACATTGTTTGTATTGACATTACATTGCATATAATATGCAATGCTGGACAAAAGGTAAGCCTAATTTGATTTCAAGGCCTTTTAATAATATATTACAAAATATATTAACAAAAAAAATAAAATAAAAATAAAATCTCAAATTTAAACCTTAGACAAGATTTAAATAAGGCTTTTTTATTCCCGAAAATGTTTATAAAAACAAACAATTAACGTTAATAAACAAAACTAGAGTATAAGATCCATGCCATTTTTAAAATCAAAACCACAATTAAAATTTCCTAGGGTTATCGTTAATTCCCTTAAATGGAATTAATGACAAAGACCCTTTGGCGTCAAAGCATGAACCAAATGCTGGGCGTTACCTTCCTTAATCCCATGTGAATTCTCTATAGGGGTGCAGCTGCTTTAATGAGTTCCAAACACTGAACCTAGAGGCTGCAATTTGGCTCTTTGCTGCCCTGTTATCCTCTGCAAATTATCTGTATTAAAAATCTGATAGAAACCTCCAAATTCTTCACCATTTGTCACAATCATGGCCTCTGATTGAAGCCATAGCTAATTGCACAATTTTGTTGGATCTTTCACCAATTCAAAGTGCTCAAAAACCAGAAGAATTCACAATTCTCTAGGCAAATGCTGAAACCCTTGGACAAAATGCCCAATTCCCAATTCCAAGAAACTCATGCCAAAGTCAAGACAAGAAAATAATATGCATATTGTGATCGATTTTTTCATGGAGCTTTTATATACCTCACGCCAAATCCACATTACTTTTGTTGTTTATAAAATATTAAATACATTTGCCTTGATGTCTTACGTTGACTTAGGGAAATAATAAATAGGCCCACCCTTTTATATAATGTTCATTTAATGCACTCTTTAAGTCAATTGGCCCTTTTTTAATAAATAACGTTATATTATAACTTAATGACCTTATCATTAATAAAGTGACTTTATTAATGATAAATAATATCAATGCACCCAATAAAGTCATTCCACTAGACCAACTAAGGAATAAGTCAACCACTGAATAGACCTTGATTCTGGGTGCCCTGCCAGATATAGTAACTCCTCAACAATGACTTACTATAAATAGTAAGTCCTTGAATAACTGCTTCCGTCAACGATACCAAATCACAACACTACCACCAACCTGTTTAAGCGTCCTGCTATAGATAGAAATTTTGGCTTTCTTGAAATAGACACTTACCATAAATAGTAAGTTTGCCAAATTGGTGCAAACAAGGAAAAGTCCTGAAAATCCCTGACCTCTGGAGTGGGAATTGGCCTTTTGGTTCTGCCAACTAAGACCCCCTAACCATCTAATTTAGCTTGCGATGGCCACTAATAGGCTAATCCATCCCACAACCATGGTGAGCTAAAAAGGGGACATTATAGTCCGCCCTTCCAAAAATTGCTTGTCCCTAAGCAATCTCAGAAACAAGCAACACACTAGTCCACCCGGTTCCCAAGATTAGAACATTGTAATGTCCCTGCAACCACAACCTACCTCCTTTAACATCATCATGAGTACAATTGACAAAACTTGCCAAACTAAATCGAATCCGACTATAGATGTCACAGGAATGAACATCTCAAAGGGAAGCAACTCGGAAGGCTGACAAAGCTTGCTTCCCAAAACCGCGCAAAGTGAGCTATCATACACACTGTTTAACACATGCGCAACTGAACTGTGCATCTGAAAAGGGTCATACATAAGAGGATCAAAGGAAAAACTGTAGGCACTCACTGTGTAAAATCCTAAAACTTCTTAGTGAGCTCTTTCTGAAATCCCAATGCACTGGAAGGTTCCCAAACTCTGAACCAAAGCCTGCCACGAAGAACATCCTCAGACTTCTACTTCTCAACTTTGGACTAAACTTCACTATGCCCAAAGTGGTGAAACCAATCAATGGGTCCCACCCAAACTGCAGTGCTAACCCTGTCATCATTTGGGTCCCAAAGAAGACTGAGCTCACATCCATCTGCTATGTGGAGATACGAATCATGGAAGGTGATTGCAACACCACAATTATCTCCAACCCCTGCTAGACTCCCATGGATGTGCTGACTCTGCAAGTAATTCCCCACTAAAGATGGAGTCGAATACTTGCAATTACTGCTTCCATCTAATGAAGATGGTGAGTACCCATCTGACAAAGGATGGTTCAACCTTGGAGCCAACCCACACCGATGCATCATCAAATCCTCTGTGTGTGGATCAGAAAAGAAGTGATGAGTACTCCTCCCTATGCAGTCATGATAAAAAACTCCCATCTTGGTCAATGGTTGATAACTTGATTGTCATAGTTCTGAATATCAGCTCCATCATCTGGCTCATCACCAACAACACCGGCTGTGGATGTAACCACAGTAGAACATGGTGCAACATGTGGTTCTCTGCTGCTCTCAACAGATGCACTCATCCCATCTATATCAACTGCACCTTTAACTGCTATATGTGTAGCCACATCCTCCACCCGCTCATAGCCATAACCTGTGGACATAGGAACATCACCAATTGCTGCTATAGGAAACTAAACTGTGTCTGAAGATGGTGAAAATTGTGCCAAACTCAACTTAGGTGAGTGATCAACATCAACCTCAAAAAGTGGATTGCCATATGAAAATGTTGTATCCATCTCAAACAAAGGATTGTTCACAAAGTGAACCTCAATGGATTGCTCAACTGGTAAGGTAGAAGCTGCTGATATGATAGTATCTTCACACTCTTCTTCCAAGGTAGTTGCATGTCCATCCAAAACTTGATCCTAGGACCTATTACCAACCACAGTTTCTTGATTTATTTTCCCAAGTCTGATTTGTAAAATCAGACTTGCTGTGGCCTACATATGCATCACATAACTCATTTCTAACATCCAAATCTTTAGTGTCAACACTGGGGAATTCCATACAACCATCTGTCACGCATGGAATAGCTGCTATCTCATGATAATGCAAAGAGTTTAAATTGCTATCGTGAAAAACTGAATTTTTGTTGTCATCCTCAAACCTCTTTGCATATACGAAGAACTCCTTCCAGACTTCACACCTAAGCTGTTTATTTCAACAAACTGATTCAATAGGTTTCCCTGAAAGACTGTCAAATATACCTTGTACTATTTTTACCCCATACTTCCTTCGAATATATTTCACTGTATTAGTCACTTCCGACTTGAAGCCAAGAAAGTAATCCAAGAAACCATCAAAACCATCTAATTTTTTAAACTTATTTGGCATGATCTGGTATTCTTTAAAAATTATATTAGCTTCCGATGCAATTTCTTCTCTGTTTTTTCCATGACTGAAACAAGTAAGAGTGTTGATGACTGAAATGTCATCTGTATACTCATTATAAATTTTATTTTCCAACCCTAGCAGGATGGAAAGAAACGACTCTGCTACCAATGTAAGAACCCTATTGGTTCTACCCCTATCATCGTGTCTGGAAATGGCCTCCATTCGTCGTGCCGAGATTTCCTTCGGCCTGCTGTTGGACATTCCCCTCAGTACCACCTTCTTTCCATCCACCTCGAAAGAGAACTCCATCCTCTTGAAACTCAGTGTGTATTCATCCAGAGTCTCCATCCACTGAATGCCCAGTATGACCTCCATGTCATCCAAATCTACCACGAGGAAATCATTTGTTACCGTGTGGTTCCCCATGGTGATGCTTAGTTGCGGAACCAAATGGGTACACGACAAGAGGTTTCCTCCCGCCACCTTGACTTCGAACCCTTCATGTGCCTCTGTACGCAAATCTCTTCTATTGACCAGTGACGAGTTGATGAAGTTGAGTGTGGCCCCACTGTCGAGCATTACCACAACTCGCTGTCCCTGGAGCATACCTCGTACCCGAAACACAGTACACCTCGGAGTGCCACCAAGTGCTGCAATGACACCTCCCCTTCGAACTAGTGTGTCAATCCTTTCTGCATGGTCATAAACTTGTCCGTTTCCTTTGGCTTCAGGTTCTTCATGTTCCTCTTCTCCTTCGGACATTACCTCAATGTAGTGGATTTTCCCTTTGCCCAAACATCGGTGCCTTGGTTCCCACGACTCCTTATAGTTGAAACAGAGTTTCCTTCTGCTCATCTCCTGTCTGGTGGCCTCATCCAATGATGGCTTATCTGGTGGGGGTTTGTTCTCTCTTTCCTTCAGAGCAAGTGGTGGCCTGGACTGTGAATAACTCCTGGAGGAAGAGGAAAATGCCGCCATATCGTGCGCCTTTTTGATTGCTTCTGTGAGCGTGATGGTGTTGAATCCTTTCACCCAACCTCTGAGAGGTTCCGTCAGCCCATCTACGAACAACACAATCAAGCACCTTTTTGAGATATCTGTCACTAGCATGGATAACCTCTCGAATTTAGCAATGTAATGGTCAACTAATCCGGATTGCGTCAGCTGAGCGAGCTCTTTGAAATTAAGTTCTGGGTCTTTCTCGTCGAAGCGATCTATCAACCTCTCCGTGAATTCGGCTTACGACGTTATTTGATCATGGCCGAGGGTCACCATTCCATGATGCCACCATTCGTGTGCGATCCCTTCCAGGTGGAGCGCTAGAAATTTGATTGCTTCCTCCTCCGGCATCGAGTTAAGCTGAAAATATGTGTCTGCCTTCTATACCCATGCCTGCGTAGTTGTGGATCCAGCTCCATCAAAAGATGATAGATTTACCTTGCCTATCTTTCGTTTAAGGTCATCGTTGTAATAGCCACAACCACTGTCTCCTGAGTATCTCATTCGTATCTCAGCATAATCTCTGAAGGACAAGCTTCCCTCAAGATCCGCGTTCCTCCAATCTTGCATTAGTTGATCTTGCATTTCTTCGAAGGTGGGTTTCCTTCAAGATGCTTCGGTCCTTGGCGGAAATGTCCACATCGACAGTCGAGGACATGCATGAGAGTTTTCTCTCCCTGTGACCAAATTATCGCCGCCATGTCCATTTTGTTCTCCATTCGTCCTTCCTTCAGCCAATTTCTGCAATGTCTCTTCCATGACTCGTTGTTGTTCTTGCCCTTTGATCATGGTTTCATTGAGTTGTGCTTGACTTTTGGTTAACTCCCTCAATAATTCCATAACTTCAGCGGTCGGATCTCGTGGCTCCCCCATTCTGTATAGAGAACGGTACCTCCTTCTGGTGTACACCCGAAGCTCCTGCATTCACTACCCAACAGGATGGCATGAGTCTTGCACTTTGACACCACTGTAATGTTCCAACTTCGACGGTTTGACCGAGAGTGGCATAGGAGAGAGAGGACGTATTGTAAAGTACAGGCCGTATGGTGTACGACAACACCTTCAGCAACCTTGACCCACTTTGTGTTCAGTACTGAATGCACGGCGGGTATGACAAAGGTCGTACGACGTATGGTAGTAATAGTGATCGTACAATAGAGTGACAAGTCCGTACGATAAGGGAGATCTCATGCAAATTGGTGACCGTACGGTATCAAGGATGTATGGTATAAGACTGTATGACCCGTACAGTGAGTAAATTATCCCTTGCGCCAACAGTTATGTGTGTACAGAGATGCCGTACGGTCTCCTTCGTTCGTTTATTGGAGGCGGTAGGATGTCGGAAGGGTATTGCCTTCGAATACGGATACTACAGATAAACAACTTTGATAACACAGTGATGTAAATGCAAGAGAATGATAGCACCAGATAGTCACCAAAAACAAGTGACACAACAAAATTAGATTGAATAACGATAGTACTTTAGATTGCAAAATCTCGAATAGAGAGCAGAGAAGAATAGGGTGAGCAGTTACTCCCACCAAAATTGCAAATACCAAATAGGGAGGGTCTTTTACCTCCGAAATGGAAGACAATAGAATTCTAACTGGAATTTGCAATCACAAATAAAATATCAAAATGGCATAAGAAATACATCCTACATGCTAGTCATAAATACCTGTCGGACAAATTCCCGAGGGTGCACAAATAAAGCCGACACGACAACACCTACTGCTACGCTAAAATTAAAGATGGGTCCGAGATAAACAAAAATCGATCGGGACCCAAATACAAACATTATTATTTATTTTATTTAATGATGGGGACATTACAATTTGTCACAATCATGGCCTCTGAATGAAGCCATACTAATTGCACAATTTTGTTGGATCTTTTAGAAATTTGAAGTGCTCAAAAACCAGAAGAATTCACAATTCTCTAGGCAAATGCTGAAACCCTTGGACAAAATGCCCAATTCCCAATTCCAAGAAACTCACACCAAAGTCAAGACAAGAAAATAATATGCATATGGTGATCGATTTATTTCATGGAGCTTTTATATACCTTATGCCAAATCCACATTACTTTTGTGTTTTATAAAACATTAAATACATTTGCCTTGATGTCTCACGTTGACTTAGGGAAATAATAAATAGGCCCACACCTTTATTATAACGTTCATTTAATGCACTCTTTAAGTCAATTGGCCCCTTTTAATAAATAACTTTATATTATAACTTAATAATGACCTTATCATTAATAAAGTGACTTTATTAATGATAAATAATATCAATGCGCTCAATAAAGTCATTCCACTAGACCAGTTGACGAATAAGTCAGCCACTGAGTAGACCATGATTTCGGGTGCCCTGCCAGATATAGTAATTCCTCAACAATGACTTACTATAAATAGTAAATCTCTAAATAATTGCTCCCATCAATGATACCAAATCTCAACACTACCACGAACTTGTTCAGCTGTCCTGCTATAGATAGAAATCTTGACTTTCCTGAAATAGACACTTACTATAAGTAGTAAGTGTGCCGAACTGGTCCAAACAAGGAACATTCCTGAACATCCCTGACCTTTGGAGTGGGAATTGGCCTTTGGTTTTGCCAACTAGGACCCCCTAACCATCTGACTTAGCCTACGAGGGCCACTGATAGGCTAATCCCTCTCACAACCATGACGAGCTAAAAAGGGGACATTACAATTGAGGAATATGCATGCATAAGATCACTGTATTTGAGGAAAGGATAACAATGCAATACTAGGGCATTGGAGACAAAGGGAGGCATATCAATGTTACCCCTCAGTTTGAGTGATTTCTGTTTTTATTTGCACAAAATGGAGCTTTGATTTATGTTGATTTGAAGGATGACTGTTAGCAAACTTCATACTTAAACTACAAATTATTTCACAAAACAATATTTCACATCTCATCTTTCAATTTTAAAAAAATAGCACATGAAAAACAAAGTTAACAATAATGAATACATGAAGACAATGATACTTGAACATGAATCAGGTCAAGGGATTGGCTCTAATAATCTCTGAACAAAGCAGATGAACAAATGGGTCATCAAGTAATTTTTTTGTAGCATGAATATCCATCACAGTAAATGACAAATTACACACAAACCATCCATTCTTGATGATACTTTAAGGATGAAGTATTCTTAATTGTGAAGGGTTTTACTAAAAAGGATTTTTTGTTTTCTGAATAGTTACAACTCCTAATATTGGGCATAAAAGCATATGTTATATTGCATTGTAGGGTATGAATTATGTAAATATGATATTGTATTTGTGTCTTTGGATTCAGAGAAGGTTTTACGTGTTGAAATGTTTAGATGAGATTTTTAACTGACATAACCAGCCTTTAAGGCAAAATTTTATATAAGAAGTTCATGATCAATAGTGGTTAATGATGAAGAGTTCTGTGGTCTCTAGTTCTACACACACCCCAGTATTTCAAGTTGAATTCTGACATTTTTACAAATGCTAATGTTTGATTCTTTGTGAAAATATATTTATATTCTTGTTATATGGTGTTGATGGAGTGCACAAAATATCTTAGAACCCTTTTTTGGCATGTAGGAGTTTGTTCGCTCAACCAAGACCCAGAGAAGGTACTGGGCTAGGAGTTATGCTGGTTGGCGGAGGTTCATTGCTGCTCAGCCAGGACCTGCTCACAAGGCACTTGCAACTCTTGAAACTAGGGGCTATGTACATGGAATGGTTACTCAAAATGTTGATAGGTAAAAAACAGAGTTCTGCTTCATAGCACTATGGTCATGCTATAAGTTTTTGCCTAAAATTTTAGTTTAGTTATTATTCATCTGCATTATGTTCTTAGTGAATCTAAACAACACTGAATTATTTTTAACAGGTTGCATAACAGAGCAGGCAGTGATCCAATTGAATTGCATGGAACAACACATTCTGTTATATGCTTAGATTGCAATTTTATCACTTGCCGACATTTATTTCAAGATCGAGTCAAGTCTTTAAATCCAGAGGTGCATTACATGGCTTCTAAAAAAACACATGCTAATATTACGTGATATTTTTGTTTAAAGCAGTGATCCTAGTATATTTGTTTTGAGTTCGTACCCGAAAAAATTATCCTTTATTACTGAAATGATAATTGATATGCATTATATGAAGCATATTCTTTTAACACATGGTGTTAGGGTAATTCTCTTTGCATTTAGATTGCTCCCATCATCAAGATTAATATTTTTATGCTTTGAAGTATTTGTTTCTCAGCACCTTGTTTTGTTGTTGATTATTTTAGTTCTGATAAAGGTATTTTTGTCCAATGATGGCTTCCTCTAAATTGCTTTTTTGTGGGTGGTATTATTTTTGTAGTTTAGTGAAACATACTTCTTATCTAAACTATGATTTTAGAGATGGTTGTACGGATACAATTGACATCTAGTATTAAATATTGAGTTATGTTGAGCAGTAATGATATGAGTCTATAAGTAAGATCTAATTGTTAATTGTTTGCATGGGCAAAGGGATGTGATGTTTGGCATGAAAGTTTCATCTTTACAATGAGAATGGGGGAAGGAAATAAGGTTGACATATTGTTGGCCTCAATTTTGACCTCATTAGGTTTTATACTTTTTGTGTCCATTGAATTGGCATGCATCATTGTGCATCAAGTCTCTTTTTCATTTAGTCTTGGTCACAAATTCCCTGACCAATCACTCATCAAATTGAAGTTGTTGATTTCAAATTTGTGTCATCCCTGCAAAATGTTAGCAAGTAAATCTGCGCTGCGTAAGTATTGCATGTTCTTCAAACTAAGTTGTCATGGCTTGTCCATCTCATATTTTATTCAAGAGTAACATTGCACTTGATCAGGTTCTTTTTTCGTAGGCAATACAGGTTTTAACAGAGTATAATGGAGGAGTTGCTCTTAGAAATTCAATGCGTGTTTCCAGATTATTTTGCAACAATCATGCTTCCAAGGAGGTTTAGTTTAATTCACAGCTCACGGTCAAAGGTTGTCATCAAAATGACTACATTTGAAAATATTAAAATAGTGCAATTTATTAAATCAATTTGTTTGCAGAAATTTTAAGCATGGTAAACATTCATTATTTCTGCATATTCCAATATGGGGCATTTTGATGAATGAAAAAAGGGTTATACAATTTGTTAATGGAGATTCAAAGGTGTTTCCTAGTATTGGTAAACATATTTGTTAGTATGGTTGTTTCTCCAAAACTCACCTTGTTTCCTTGAGAAGCAGTGACAACTGTGGCAACAGTTAGAGAGATTGCTTGTGAAACTTCGATCTTCCTTTGAGTTTGAGAGGGGCGGCTCCCTCATATGATGGGGTTTTATACAAGTTTTGTGTATTTTATCCTTACAGTACATGAAGGAGAAAACATAAAACTAAAAGAGAGTGGATAACATAAACCCTACCGGGAGACATACTAATACCAAATAGGAATTCATAACCGATAACAATTACAAGGGGGTTTATCAACAATTATGTTTAGCCATGCGATGATGATGAAAGAAGAATGATGAATCTCGACATTTGAAGAGATAGGCTTCTTCAACACATTCAAACTAAGATACCAAAGCTTGTTGTGTATCATTACATCAACTGCACAGACTATCAATGTTTTAAATGTATGCATAAAAAGGGATTACCAATTTGACATACGAGAAATCAGCAATAACAATAGATGAACACATTTAGAACACATGAACCAAAATGCATTCTTCATTATCTTCTTGAACTATTACAATTTACTTCTGTACATAGTGTGAAGCCAAAAGTTATCATAAGTTTCTTTGAAAATCACTCCAAAGTTTCCTCTCCATAAGAATCCCCTTTTACATTTGAATTAGCCTTGTATTTATAGGCTATCTCTGATAACTAACCCGTAACCATTTCCTAACTACCTCCTAACCACCTAGGTAACTACTTTTCCTAACTACTTTTTGAAACACAATAGATTTACCAGGTTATGAATTTTCATTGTTTTTCTGGAAATTAGGTTAGTTTTCGAAGTAGTATTTACTATTTACAATGGGTGACATAAGTCACTTTTGCAAAAAGGTAAATAGAAGCTTATAACATTTGATTTATGGGTTTTGCTGAGGTTCTCACTGTATCTTCTTTTGATCCATGAATCATTTATTCATACCAAAATCTAACGATAACAACTTGACCTTCAAGACAATGTGCTTTAGTTACACTTGTTGAGCATCCTTTTCTTTCATGGAGCTATAATATGTCTTGCCATCTGCATCACTCTCCCCAAAGGTGAGAATACTTCTCTTCACACACAATTAACTTCCATTTTCTCTTTGTGATATTCTCATTTATGATAAGAATTGACATATGTGTCCCACACCTATGTGACCATCAACTTTGAAATGAAACACAATTACCAATTTCTTTGACAACTCGCACAATTTAATGTTCTGGCACTAATATCACAATTTTTAATTTTGAGACCATACAACATCTGCATAATGGAATCCAAAGCATTTTATTTTGAATGAGACATCGTTTGGATTGACTACCCAAAATATTAGATACTTTGATCTTGTCATAGGGTGATTTCAAAAAGTTGCCCTGAAATAACCAAAGGAAAATTAGATACCATCTACAAGTTGACAATGATATACCAAAGAGAAACTTTTTCCATTCTACCGAATAGCCAAATAAACATCAGAGTAACATGTGTTCTTTGAACCTTTATAGCATATCTCTTACTCCAATTTTCCTCTAGGGCCATTAATTTGGCTGAGAATAATTGGAAGCACAAGTTAGCCCAACTGTCGCCTTATGCTTCAAAGTGAAAAGGTGGTAACTAAAAAATGAAGGCTTCCCACACAACAACCTCAACTGACCAGCACAATCAAAATATGCATAATGTTTAATGTACAACCTCAGACATTGGAGAAGCAAGTCTATTTGTCTTGTCAATGCCCTAGTCTCTTTTATTTGAAAAGTTTCAAGAAAGATATCTGAATATGTCAGGATTGTCTTTATCATGCCCCAAATATTCCTGCGTGATCAAATCTTTAATCTGTATTTTGATTGCCTTGAAATCTGCTTGAACATTTGTTCAAGTTTCTCTACACACTGTGTTACTAGTTGTGTATGAGATAAAAGCTTCCTACTCTTCATGATTTGAACAAAGAAGTATCAATTGCATAATGTCTATCCTTATTGACATCCTCAATTACTTTCTTTTTCTCTTCCACTAACTAAATCACAAACAAAGCTTACAATGTTAGTATGTGTTTGAGAGTGCTTCATTAATTCAAAAATTTTGAGAGCTTCCTTGCAAAATCCATTTTGTGCACATTCTGTAATCATTTCATTTCATTCCTTGAGATGACATATCTTCGAGGGATTCTGTCAACAATTCAAGTGTGTTGTCTATGATTCCACATTTTGCATGCATGTCACAGGAGCATTTCCAACTATAATATCTGACAAAAGCCTCTCTCAAGCCCCGCACTTAGCTTCTCCCAGCTGTGATGTTTTGCCTTCATCTAATGTCGCCTGCCCCTTTGCGTGTGCTGGTCTTCTTGATTTCAATTTTCCTTTCTCCAACCCTTGTTCCATGTCGTCTCCCTTACAACCTTTCTCGATTTCATCTCCTCTTTCTCTCAAGAGTCCCATTTTGTACCTGATTCCCACTCTTCTCTTAGCATTAACAATTGGGAGAATGAATTGATCAATTTATCGAACATTAGCATTGACCCTCTTCATTTAAATGTTTTGAAAAAAGGCCTTGGCTTTGCTGTCACGCTTGGCACCATTCCCAATGTTGAGTTTCTCATTGAAATTGAAAACTCAATTCGCTATCTTCCTTTAGACATCGTGGAAGAGGTTCGACAAGATTGTGCCACAGCCTTGAGACACGCCAAACCACCCAAATGTAATGTTCCTATTTGCGAACTCCAAGCTTTCAATCAATTACTTAGGAACAAGGATTTAAATATCTTCAAGGCAGACAAAGGGAATACCATGATTATCATGAACAAGCAAGAGTACATTGCCAAGATGCTTGATCTTCTCTCCAATAGAAAAAGCTACAAAATTTTAACCCACAACCCTTGTTCCAAAATTCTCAAGCAAGTTAAATGTAATGTCCCCAAATTGTGGTGTGATGAATTAATTAAATTAATTATTTTAAGGTTGTCCAAATAAATGAAATATTAAAAGGATGACTTTATTTTAATTAATTTAAATATTTATTGACTTAAATAAATATTATTAAAAGTCACTTTGTTTAATTAAGTTATCCATCTTATTCCAGAAGCTACATAATGAGGTGGAAAATTGTAGAAGACTCATTAGATTGTTATAAAAGGGAGGATTTGCAATGCATTTGATATGTTGAGATGTTATTGAATTTGATGAATTTGTCTAATGCACTGCATTAGCTAAATCTCTGAGGACGCAAACCTTCAACAGATTGATAGAAGGGCTGGATGAAATCCTAGTTCTTCTTCTTCGGAATGGATTCGCGATATAGTTCATATTTGTGCTAAAATTGTCAAGTCTTCACTTGAACACAAATTTGCAGAATAAAATTGCAGAGCTGAGATAAAATATTTCTATCTGAGAAACAAGGATATGTTATTATGAATAATCAAAGAGGTTTGATGAATTTATTGTTATCAAAATTTCAATGTTTTAGCAGTTTTACTATGAAGGCATCTTTGAGAGTCAGTTCATCTCATTAAATGTTATGCAATCAGTCGATATGCAACAGCAACATAAATACACTGCAAGTTTCTAAGAATAATCTTTTCATGTGTGTTGAACAATGATAAGGTACTTTTTTTTTTTTTTGAGTTCATTCATCTGGAAATACAAATGCATGTATTTAAGAACAATTCGGAAAAGGCTCACACAAGCCGTGAGCATAGCCTATCTCTCAATTTAATTTAAAACAACATTTAAAAGACAGAATAGAAGGAGAGAAGAGGTCAAGAGTAACCAGTCATTGCCTGAATGCTTTGACTGGTTAGAAAGGTTGCTGATCCGGGAGATGTCTTTGATCTGTCTTTGGTGCAAGCCCTCCAGCACGTTCCTGAGCCCTGTAAAAATGGAGAAAAAACGAGGTTAGATCCCCTATGGATCTAAGCAATGACTGATTATTCATGATGTTCTCTATGCCTACGCTGCCTTTTAAACAATCCTAAATCAGAAAAAGAGAGAGAAAATCAGTGTGCTCAGTGCTGGTGTGAAATGCGAAGAAGGTTTATACTAATGCGTTTGTTTCATGTGCAGGGAAATAATTACTCCAGTATGTATTATGTGCCCCTAACCGAGGCTCCCTTCGGATATGAGCCCAACATACACACTGGAGTAATTATTTTAAACAGGAGTTAAGGAACAGGTGCTGAAAAGCTATGGATGCAAAGTTATAGAAATTGGTTTATGGGTGTCACGAGCCCGTGCTCGAACCTCATAAACAAATTTCATTGATAAGCAAAAAAAAAAAAAATGGAGAACATGCTACAGGAATATATTGTTATTGACATGAAACATTTTATTATAACCAAATTGATAAGCAGAGTCTATTTAAGGGACAACACTCTAGGGTTGAAACCTTATATACTCAAACAGCAAATAGCATGGTGTTCTATATCTGAAATGGAAATGTTATACATCAAATGGAGCAGAGCATGAAAGCAGAGAGAAATGTTCACTTAAAACAAAAATTCAGTGCTACAGGCACAAGCATCAACGAACCAGAGCAACAATAAAAGATTAGATGCAGAACAAAAGCTTAAGATAACAACAAGGTATTCTTCCATGGCGAACTGAAGGTTTTATCAGAGCATTGAAATAATAGAAGTATTCAGTGTCAGAAATCAGGAAATATGAGCATTGTCATATGCTATTCATTATTGCAAAGTAACAAAATTAATTCTGGAAGTTACCAGCCTGTAGGAGAAATTAGCACATAAATTTTTCAGAGTCATTGCAGGACTGAAAGCAGAGTCAATAGAAGCATGGATATATGAGGGTTTTCACAGAACATCAATCCTTTCAGAATAACTGCAGTATTAGGAAAGGGCTTGTAAATCGCAGGTATGGAGAGCAGGCTGCTGAGCTAACGATTGAAAGCCTTGGAGCTGCAGGCCATGTGATCTCTACGGCTTAGACAATCTCCAAAATCAGAAATGCTATAAATCCAAAGAATAACCTGAAGCCTGCAACTCTTGCAAAGTTGCTGCAAAAGCAATGGAAGCTGCTAAAAAGGAAAAAAAAATCCAAATAAACTAAAGACACTTCATACAACATGACTTGTATAGCAAAAATGTATTTAACGGATTGCCTAGCTTCAAACTTGCATGGTTTTCGTTTTCTTTGTAATGGACCAAAAAATTACTGTCAAATCTGTATCTGTGAAGAAAATTGTGCTGGGTAATGTGATATCATCTTACGTTCCTGCAGAGAACTTTATTTGTAGAAGATGTGCAGAAGAGCCTTTGAATGGTGGATTCAGATTTTTTTTTATAGTGGCAGTAAATATTTCTGGGTGGTTTTTACAAGTTTTCATCCATACCCAGATGAGGTTTCTTCAAGGAAAAATACAGTAAAGTCCAGCACAGAAATGGTGGCCATGTGTGGAGCAACATTTCAGACTTAGAGGTTTTATGATATACCTATAGCAGCCTTAATCTCATTTTCGAGTTTATCTGTTAAAATTATGTTTTCTTCCAGGAGCAGCTAAGACATCAAAGGGAAGTGATTGTTTTGCAGAATAGAGTTTTTTTTTGGGTCATTTTCGAAGGACATTTTTGGGTCACAGCAAATAATCTCCTTCCATGGTGGCCAAGAAAAGGAGAAAAAACAAAACATAAAAGGGCGGTTATCAGTATGATAGAGCAGCAAGGGTCGGTTTTGCTTCTGTTTTAAAGCATTATGGAAAAGAAGACATCAAAGGGAGAAGGTCTCATACCCGTGTATCAAGTAAAAGCCCAGTCTTTTTCTCAGAAATGGTGGCCACGCATTCATGAAGAGTTGGCATTTGAAGTTGAAACCATAAAATAACCCTGTTACAAACCCCAAGTGGCGGCATAATACCAGCAGTTCATCTTCTCTAGCAATAGTGACAGCAAATAGTCTCCATTTTCCAAATGATAGCGGCTCACAGAATTTCATGAGTGAGGAAGAAGAACGAAGCTCTAGCAAACAGAAAGTTCCCACAGATGGCGGTGCTTTCCCAACTCGAAACCCTTCCCCAGCAATACATGCGAAAGATGAAATGATTCATTTTGCCTTAGGGTTGGGCTTTATGTCGCCCTTTGTTATTTTGTAATCTATTTTCAAATCCGTGGCCATGACATTTCGATGGCTTAGTGTCTTGCTTTATTATGTTACTTAATAATATAATTACATATTTCCTTAATATGTGATTATATTATTAAGTAATATAATATTTATGTCTTTATTGTTTTCTTTAGAAAAGCCTTTTAATAATTATTAATTGATTTATCTTATGCATCAATTAGTAATTATTAAAAAGATTTTGAGAAGCTATGTAATTTAATAATTGTTAATTGATGTATTCTATAAATCGATTAATAATTATTAAAATCTTTGAGAGAAATCAGAAATGATGTAAAGTGGAGACATAAGGAGGGTTTTTAGGGGTTGAGAAAGTCTTTGGAGCAGATCTAGGAGCTTGTTGAGCAGATTTAGGGAGGTTGGAGTCCTTCTAGGAGTCTTGGGTCGGATTTTGACCTTTTCATGGCAGTTAGAGGGTCTTTATGGCCATTTGGAGCCTTTTGAGGTCAGTTGTAGGTGAGTCATGGGTTCTTTATGACTTAGTGGAGTCTTTTTAGTGGATAGGCTTCATTGTTATGGGTTTCCAGGTCCTGTTTTGGAGGCTATTTCTCAGGATCCGACCCTTGGTGGTTGACTGTTGTTTACTTAGTGTGAAGAACACTCATTATTTGAACAGTTCTGATAGAGGCAGGAGAGGCTTTTGTGACAGATTTTCATGTCCTTAGCATTTTTTTTGCATACTTTTCTGTAACTCATTCTGAAGATTGAATACATATGACAGCATCATTTGGAGCAATATTTTATGTGAAGTTGGACCTTCTCTTCTTTTTATATTCAGTGCAGATATGATTGATAGAGGTAATTTGTGAACTATTTTGTTCCTTGTTTCTTTTGTCTCAGATAGTGCCTGGTATAGGGGTGTATGTTGTTTGCAGGTCATAGTGTGTGTTTTTGTGAATTTGAAGAACTTTTGAGAGAAAGATTTATTTTTCCTTACTAGTTTTCATCCTAACACCTCACTGTGAAATACTTATGCAAGCCTATATAGTGGAGAAGTAGTCATTAATAAAAATGGAATCTTGCAGATAATGGTCAGCCATTGTATCCCATCTCATATATTTTGGTGTATCACCTGGTTCTCTAGTTTAGATTTTAAAATCTTAGGTTCATTTCAGTAACTTCTATCCCTTTTCCCATAAGTTCAAGTTAGTTTTGTGGAGTTATCAGTGATCATCCAATAGGAAACGGCCTAGAATCCGGAGGGTTCATTTCTAGTTACGCATTCCCCACATGCAGAGATGAATCCCATGTTAGGCAAAATTGTTAAACTTGTGTAGTTTAACAGGGTGCAATTTTAAGCCTTAACATTTATATGATTAAATATTTAGACAGCTTTGGGAGAATAAGGTTTGATTAATATTGGAGATAAGGGAATTATATTAAGAATGCTAATCTGAACAATATTTATGGGCCCCGATTTATTAGTGGAAGCGATTCTTCTAAAGTTAGGAGCCTTAATCATTGCTGTGATTATCTATGGAATTAAAAAGGTATCGCCTGGTTTCATAATAGCTGTTTTCCAATGCTCAAGTTTGGGCGATTATATTTCATATTTCCGTGTTTGGGCATGAAGTAATATTTGTTGTGGTTGCTGTGAAATATTTACATTGCTAATATGTGGTGATTTAAAGAGCCTTCCTTGCTCTAACCCTCAATTTGATGGTAAGAAATTCTTAAAGTCTGGAATTCTGATTTTGTTGTCCTCAATTTTGAGATCACAAAATTGTAGCAACCCTACGGAATTTTCTTGTCAATTCGTAGTAGTATCCTCTATGATTTGAATGTTCTGGATAAAGTGTTAATAAAGATAATTCGTCGTCCCAGAAAAGTTCTTTTTTTACACATGTTTCATGCGTTTTTAAGTCCTTTTCTTTGTTTTTCTCTTTCTTATTTGCGTTTTTTAATCTTGATTTTCCCTTGAGTCGATAGCCCTTTGAAATACGCTCGTTTTGAGCTAACTTAGACATCAAACGGAGTAGTATAACTCAAGTTATGATGTAAAAGGTGGGGTTTTTCAGACTGACTGCATATTCTTTGAAAATCCTTAAAAGGTGGGGTTTTCGAAGTCAATTGCACGATTTCAAATTACATTTGATATATTAAGTGGAATTTATAGTCCATTTTCAAATTTCAACTCATTCCGAGTTGATTTGACTATCGTTTTTAATGTTTTTATGAAATTAGCTTTAAAATAGTCTAATTTCGTGTTACTTTATTAAAACACTATAGTTATATATTAAATTAATTTGAAATTAAAGACTTAAGTATTAAAGGTGTGGTTTTTATTCTTCATTGCATATCATCAATATGCAAAACACTTTTTAAAACTCACCTCTAAGTCTTTTTCTTATTAAATACGTTGTTTTTAATTGTAAATGCATATATATTCTATGTATTTTGAACATATGCAGTTGAACCTCTAAAGAGCGTATTTAATCCTTATGGGTGTTGTTTTTATATGCAATTGCATATTTAAAACAATGTATTTAAACTCTCCGGGTGGCTTTTTCTTCATGGAAGT
Organism: Thuja plicata; assembly: GCA_018584345.1. Taxonomy (NCBI): domain Eukaryota; kingdom Viridiplantae; phylum Streptophyta; class Pinopsida; order Cupressales; family Cupressaceae; genus Thuja; species Thuja plicata. The sequence goes on along the minus strand of MU227943.1, from coordinate 224,893 downwards.
CATATGTAAATGCACTCCAAAAGTGCGTATTTACTTCTTTATTTCTTTATCCTTCTCATGATGTCGATTTTTGAGAGCATTACATGTTTTAATAACATATGCAAAAGCCTTTGAAAACAACGTTTCTAATATCCTCCCATGGACGTCGATTTTAGGGAGCATTGCATGTGTTTGCTTTTGTGCAAGCAGCTCTTAAAACAACATTTTTAATAGTTTTCTTAAGGCGTCGATTTTGAAGGAAGTTACACATGCAAAAGTGTTTTAAAAACAACGTTTTTAATGATCTCTCTTGGGCGTCGATTTTGAAGGGAGTTGCATATGATAAATGCTCTTTAAAACAGCGTTTTTAAAAGTCTTCCAAAGGCATTGAATTTTGGAGGCTTTACATGTACGTTTTTTGCATTTACAAAGCATGTTTTGGCTGCTTTTCCTTATGGCGTCGATTTTTGGGAGCATTACATATGCTGTTTAAAACAAAAACATATGTAATAAGCTCAAAACAGTCTGCTTTCCATTCTTTCTTCTGCGAAAATGCTTCATGGAAGGAGGGTTTGAATATCTTCAATCATTTTCTCAGCCTAGGAACTGATTTCGGTAAGTTCTTTGTTCATTTTGTGGATTTATTTTATTGTTTTGGTTGGTGTTTATGCCCTAAACGCCGTTTTTCTTCCTCATTGCATATACAAGAGAAATAGTCAAAATGGTTGCTATTTCTTTGCATTTTATCTCTCATTCTTTCCCACTTGGCCGTACATGCATATTGACTGTCCAAAATTAAAAGAAAAAGACTAGGAATGTGATCTATATATACTCTTTCCACCCAATCTTTCCTAAATCCGAAAATCTATTGGATTTATTTCAGATTTGGCTCAAGCTTTAGAGAGATTTCATCTTGGGGATTTGTTGTCCTCAATTTTGCATTCCCCAAAATTGGGGCAACCCTACGCAATTCTTAGTTGATTGCTAGGAGTTTTTCTCTAAGCGTGTCGATGTTATGAAAGGAATATTTTTCAATGGAATCAGTCATCCCTTGATTTTGATTGTTCTATCTTCTAACTAAATGTCAAAGTCCTTTCTTGTTTTTTCTCTTTTTCGCTTTGCGTCTTGTTTTCTGTTTTCGAGTTTTGAGTGGCGTCCCGGGTTTTTCAGTAGCGTTGTGAGCAGTCTTCCGCGTTTTTCCAATGTCAATATAAGAATGATCTTTTCTGGTCGATCGCCTAAAGTATAAGCTTATTTTGTATAAGTGATAGATTTTAAATTCTATTTTAAAATTTTGCGCCACTCTGCGAAGTTTTGCTT
>MU227943.1:201380-214191 GCA_018584345.1 Thuja plicata | reverse complement strand
CATTTCATAAGCTAAACTTGTGTGAATCATTGGAGGTTTCAATTCACCTTTTGAGAGACTTTGAGCTACAGGAGGAGAATTGCTATAATAGTAGTGGCTGTGAATACTGGGAACTGAAGACTTTGAGTTTCAATTTTGAGTATTTTTCTTTTAATTTCAGAATTATTAGTGAGAGACTTTGGGCCTCACTATTAGTTCTTATTATCTCAAAATATGATTAATTGCAAGAGACTTTGGGCCCTTGTTTTAATTCAGCAAATATATTTGTAACTGCTGCCTTAGGAGTTGTTCTTACGTCAATTGCTAAGTCACCGATATTATCGTAGCAGTAGGTGATCTTTGTAGAGTTAATAAGTTGTCTTTATTTGTGAATCTTTTCTTAAAGAAAGAGGAAAGGATTAGAAGTATCACCCTTATTCAATTTCAGTTGAAATCTTGCTGAAGCCACTTACGGTAAGAAGGGAGCCTCCCCTATTGTTGAGAGGAGAGATTTATCTCATGATACCGTTGCCTAAAGTTACAATTTTGGAAGGTGTAGTCTTAGTAGCTTACAAAATTTTTAGCCAACAGATTTCTTTTAATTTTCTAGAAATACATATATAGTTTCTTGTGTTTTCCAAACAATTGAAATACATCAGAAAACAACTTAACTCAAATAGCTATTCACATTCCATTTAAAATTTAAAATTCACCTTTCCAGTCTTATCGAAATGTCTTTGCAATATGTAACAATTACATTCGTGAAAGGAAATCATTAAATTAAAATTAAAACCTGCACACGCTCTCCACGTTTTCATTCTAAACTTGCTGCAGCTTGTATATATTGAATGGCGGCTGAAGTAGAATAAATGTAATTGATGCAAAGACCACGCCCAACAAAATAACGTGAGGCAAATACATGCATAGACGTCCAATGCTCAACCGCTGATCTAAGGCGACCATATTTGATAAATCGCTCGAAATTGAATAGCAACGTTGGCTGTAATTACACACAATTCACCAACATAATTCCGCTGATTCAAAGTGCCATAAACTTGCAAGGAAAAGCTACACTTCCTACCTGCAGAATTCTTCAAATCCTACTCACAAACTTCTCCACCAAATGCAAACAATAGATATCATCGAATGAATTGCTTTTTGCCCAAAACATTGCTTTTATAATAAAAGATATCTTTTCTCACACACTTTTCACTTACATAAAGACTTTTCTTTATGTGCACATTTGAAATATAATAAACTATTATATTTTTTCCCACTTTAATGATGAAAAAGACCCTTTCATTAAAGTAATAATATTCTGACACATAGGGTCCTTGTTTTATGAGCTCAGGATTTAAAACTTCTCAACTCGGTTCCAACGAGCTATTACTCTAAGTTGCCCAAAATAGAATCCCAATAAAAATAGCAACCTTAGCCGATTTAATTAAATAATAATCATAATTCACCCGTCTTGCGAAAACAACTGAGGAAGCATCTGTATCAAAATCCGACAGCACATGAGTGATCCTGATGATGAAAAATGATGAATGAACCTGACGGGGTGACTTACTAAAAATAGACGGTCCCTCCAAGAATGTTGGAGCCCAAACTGGAAGCCAGAAATAAAATTTGAGAGCATCATATAAGTCCTCTAAATCATCTGAGCTTCGTGGATGCAATTGTTGACTTACTATAAATAGTAAGTCCCTCAAAACGGGGCCACAACCCACAGTAGGGTCCTTTAATCACCATTATTAGCCTACAATGACCCAATGGTAGGCTAAATCCACTAACTCCAATCCTCGCTCAAAATTGGGATATTACAGACCTCCCTCCTTGAAATTGCTTGTCCCCAAGCAATCCCAGAAATAACCATCCACTGAGCTATCCTCAGCAAACTCCTGTAATGAAATAACCATCCATTGAGCTATCCTTAGCAAACTCCTGTAATGAAATAACTCATCACAATCCTCAGCTACCTCGTCCTCTGTAACCACATGACAATTCAGATCCTAGGTCCCATCCCCACTCACTAACAACTCAAAACCCTCCCCCAGGGTCTGATAAATCAAGCATGACACGCTACAGGTAGAGACATCCTCATGAGCCACTGAAGAAGTAACCTCATCTAAAGGAGTGGAAGCCCTGGCTATAACAAACTCTTGCCTCTCATATGCTTCCCCATCCTCATTCGTGAGTCCTTGTAAAAACGAATCTTGGGGTCCATCTCCACTAGATGACAACGCTAAGTCAATACCCAATGTCAGATATAGAAAACCAAACACACTGCAGCCCACATCATCCTCACACTCAACATCAAAGGTATCCGCTATGCTAATATCAACACCCTCGATCTGAAACCCCTCTGCTATCTCTGGCTACATACATGACTCAACGTCTTGACGCGAATCCTCTACACAGTGGTATGAACCAATGTCACCTAACTATCTGTACCACTCCACTCTTGAGTGTCATCACTGGGTGACTCCATGCTCACATCCTCAGTACAGGAAAAGACTGCAGTCTCCTGGACTGACTCCATACTGCGACAACTGTCAAAAACATCCGAGCTGTCAGAGCTCAAATACTTCTCATAGTCCTCAAAAATAACACCATCATCCATGGTCTCACAATCCCTAGTGGTATCTACAACATCTTCCACCCTCACACTATCCACGACATCAACAACAGGCTCAAATAAAAGTCTGGTGTCTGGAAAATCAAACCCTGTATCGCTGATACTGCTACCAACTGATGCAAGACTGCCATCAATGGTTGTAGACATGTCACCAGCCTGATCCGTGTCACCAACTCTGGTAGGCTTAGGATGCTGAAACTCAGTACCACAAACTGCCAACAAGTCAGGCACATCCACATTTTGTGTAACGAATCTCAACACTCTGGTGTGCAAACAGGACTAGTGACTGGTCCACTAAGTACATGAACATTTCCCCCAAAATCAACAGCTGTTGAAAACTCATCATGGAGATTTCTGAATGTCTCACTTGTATAATACTCACGTCTCTCCTCATATCTTCTCTGGGAAGAAGACCTACTGAACATAGAAACCAAATAATCTGCTTCCCTATTGACTGTTGCCGGATTTAAAAGTGGCGTATTTAATCTTTCCAGTGTTTGCCTTCGTCTCTCCATATCCTTAACTAAGGCCTTTGTTTGTTTTCTTAATTCAGACAAACTGTCTAACTGGTTTCTAACTAGATTTCCCATATCTGTCCATGACTGTAAAAAAATCCCGAGTGCTGATCACTCAAGTCAAACAATCAAGCCCAATAAGAATCACCCCCACAGGATGGCAGGAAAAAAGCTCTGATACCACTGTAAAGAGCCTGCCTGGCTCTAACCCTCAATTTGACAGCAATAAATTCTTAAAGTCTGGAATTCTGATTTCTTTTAATTTTCCAGCAATACATATATAGTTTCTTGTGTTTTCCAAACAATTGAAATACATCGCAAAATAACTTAACTCAAATAGCTATTCATATTCCATTCAAAATCTAAAATTCACCTTTCCAGTCTAATCGAAATGTCTTTGCAATATGTAACAATTACATTCATGAAAGGAAATCATTAAATTAAAATTAAAACCTGCACATGCTCTCCATATTTTCATTCTAAACTTGTTGCAGCTTGTATATGTTGAATGGCGGCTGAAGTAGAATAAATGTAATTGATGCAAAGATCACGCCCAACAAAATAATGTGAGGCAAATGCATAGACGTCCAACACTCAACCGTTGATCTAAGGCAATTGTATTTGATAAATCACTCCAAATTGAATAGCAATGCTGGCTGTAATTACACACACAATTCACCAGCATAATTCCGCTGATTCAAAGTGCCATAAACTTCCAAGGAAAAGCTACACTTCCTGCCTGCAGAATTCTTCAAACCCTACTCACAAACTTCTCCACCAAATGCAAATAATAGATATTATTGAATGAATTGCTTTTTGCCTAGGGCATTGCTTTTATAATAAAAGATATCTTCTCTCACACACTTTTCACTTACATAAAGACTTTTCTTTATGTGCACATTTGAAATATAATAAACTATTATATTTCTTCCCACTTGATTGATGAAAAAGACCCTTTCATTAAAATAATAATATTTTGACACATAGGGTCCCTGTTTTATGAGCTCAGGATTTAAAATTTCTCAACCCGGTTCCAACGACCTATTACACTAAGTTGCCCAAAATACAATCCAAATAAAAATAGCAACCTTAGTCAATTTAATTAAATAATAATCATAATTCACCCGTCTTGCGAAAACAACTGAGGAAGAATCAGAATCAAAATCCGACAGCACATGAGTGATCCTGATGATGAAAAATGATGAATGAACCTGATGGGGTGACTTACTAAAAATAGACGGTCCCTCCAAGAATGTTGGAGTCCAAACTGGAAGCCAGAAATAAAATCTGAGAGCATCATATAAGTCCTCTAAATCATCTGAGCTTCGTGGAACCAATTGTTGACTTACTATAAATAGTAAGTCCCTCAAAACGGGGCCACAACCCACAACAAGGTCCTTTAATCACTAGTATGAGCCTACAATGACCCAATGGTAGGCTAAATCCACTAACTCCAATGCTCGCTCAAAATGGGGACATTACAGGTGATTGGTATTGCCGGGTTTATATTTACTTAGTGATAAACCTTCCTGGTGGATGTTTGGTTGGAGCTGTGAAGTCATATTTGCCGTGAATATTGGAAGCATTGAGTCTGATTAAAAAGGGCATTACTTCCATTGGTTGTTGATAAATTTGGTAAGAACTGTGGGATTTCTTTATTGCTTATACCAGTCTGCATTCAGCTTCAGAACAGGTTTCTATTGTGCATTCTTTGGGGATATGTCAGATAGTTTCAGCCCGAGACAAGTAAAAAGGTCAGAACAATACATAATGTGTTCACATAGATTTGTAGCGCTCTTTGCAAGCTTAATGAACATTCAGTGTATGCATGATCAGACTTTTGAGTTTACTGTAAGAGGTCTGAACTTCCTTTGTTTCCTGGGAGCATTTGATTTGTGCTACTGCATGCTCTGAAATTGCTCTGTTAGAATGTATAGCTTAATCCTCTGTGAATTTATTAAACAGTTCAGAGCCTTCAAATGTATTGCAATCTGGATAGCGAACAATAAATAATACTTGGCATCAGCTATTGTCTTTTCTTGAAGTTCAATATTGTTATTCTGCTGTCACTTTGTGAGCATTCAGTTGCACAGCATGATATTATGAATTATTACATTCAATGAGCAACAAAATTCAACATATTCAATCAAAAAGACTGCAAACTAGAAGATTCAAACAACAGAACAAAAGTTTACTTGTAAACACAAGGAAGCCTGCAAAACGTTTGACATAATTACTTTGAGGGATAAGTGTTAACTTTTTAATGTTACATTCATACCAAGTGTTTGACTAAATGTCTAGTCAATGCCTTTGTGATTTGTGAAGAAATTTGGATTCAGTACTTGTAAGGGTTCTTACAGTGTTATCAGAGCCACAATCCCGCTGGCCTTTTGGGTGAAATCAGTTGGGTACACTACAGTTCTGGATTGGTTTTCAATTTGGACAGTGAGATAAGTCATCTTGGGAAGAATGTCCAGCTATAAACAGATATGGAAAGTCTTTGAACAAATGCAACAACAAATCAATCGGGAATTGCATTGTTTAGATATTGCACATTCAAGGAAAACTGAGCACTCTAAGGTTTCATCTCCATCAACAAGTACAAGTAAGAGACCTCATGCCAAGGCAACCAATGATGCAATTATGAGCAACTACCATAAGTATTGCACTCTTCCTAAGGAGATATGTGACCTCCTTTCCTTCACACAATTTATGGGTATACCGGATGAGGATGATGATGATTTGGTATATACAAGTTCATCTCAGCGGCAAAGAATAAAAGTCGAATCAAAAGATAGAAAAGAAAGCAATGGGAAAGAAGAAGAGCTAAGCGTACAAGAACAAGGAAAGAAAAATGAACTACTTGTAGGTCATATGCTGCCTACAAATGACCACGAAGAAATCAGAAATTCAACTTTATGTGGGAATCATATAGAGGTTGGAAACAGGTGCACCAATTCACAATCACCATGTGGGAGTTTGGTTCTAAGCAACCATTATCTTTCAAGTTCTTAGGATTAGAATCGAACTTCTCAACCCTTACCCTCTTTATTTTCAGTACATTTTGTGAAAAACTTTGCAATACTCTTCGTTACCAAATCATTCGAATAGCTCCCAAATCTAGAACTATTGAAGTCATCTTGAAAGAAATTACGTAAGTCCCCTTTGATTATCAACATACATCAAGCCAAACGAGCTCATATCCATCACAAAGTTGCATGTTCGCAGCAGGAACCTTGGAGTCACCTTTATAATCTTTGCGATCTTAGTATACGGGGGTCTTTGTTCAAGAGAGGATAGAGTGTCCGTTGGCACTTTATTCTGTGTTGGTGTGGTCATAAAACACCCATCAACAGTATCCTCAATACCTAATTTGAGTTCTTCAATACGGTATCACCATCTAGAGACAGTTGTCAAAGTAACTTTTCCACACTGAACACTTCCTCGGATTATTACAACCTAGTAAGGGGATATATGCTTGGAGAGACCACAAGAACTTATATGCCAACTAATTATAACCTAGGATAATTGGACTGAACTGAAAATCATCCAAATGCGCACACAATCCTTGGTAGTCTTCTACCAACTATACAACATGCTGTTCTAGTGAAAGCAATATTTGAATTGAATATCTATAAGATAGACTTTATACTCAACTCTTTGCATGAAGCTCTAAGAGTTGGAACCTCCATCAATTAATTGACGGGGATGTTGTGGTCATAGAATCATCATTAGTGATATTGGTAGTACTTCAGATTGGTGGAGCTGAGAGATCTATCGTTGCTCATATTAATTAGACTATGGTCATTATCGGTATTTTTGTAATTTAGATTTGGCATATCAATTCATTTTGCTCTTAATATTTCTCATGATGCATCTTCTTACTCTTGTTGGCCATAACTTGGGTTCGACTTGTGCTTTTTCCCAAAGCTATCCTAGTTATTGCCTGAATACTTAATTGTACATGTGGAATATGTTGTTGGACTGTTTTCTGGTTGCATATTGAATGATGAGTTTATGTTATGTGCCTGCTTAATTTGCCAGTGGCTCTTAATTTAGCAACACTTGATGTCTAATAAAAAGGTCATGGTTGTTCTGTTTATTTTGCTTTGACCATTATGCACTTTTTCCTTTGGAAGTTATGAAGCATTTTTATTTTGAAGCTAGAAAGAGAATCTTGGTAAAGTTGATCTGGATAGCATTCTAAATACTTGGAAACCTAGATTTGTGATTAGCTCCATCTTCTCAGAAACTACTAAAGCTTTTGATCTGGGAGCCCAATAAAAGGTGCCGAATAGAAAATGCAACTGTATTGGGACTCACATTGTGTATTTCGTAATTGTTTTTTTGGGTATATATAATACTCAGTGAAATATCATGTTATGCACAAGCAGCATGTCAGAAGATTTGATCAAATCCAGTTATCAAGGCAATTCTACAAATTTAAAAGTTTATAATTCAACAATAATGGACACAATTTATATATTTTATTGTTTTCATATAGATGCTTGTTACTTGTTATATCCAGCCTTTATGACGTAAATTTTTTCTAGTGTTTCAAGAGAGCAGTTATGTTTGGATCCTCATTTTGTATGTACCGTATTGCATCTAATGTAATATTTTACTAAGTTTTCTTTAGACTAAAGAAAATAAAGTGTGTTATCCAGTGACATCTGGCTCAGGAATTTACCAAAACTTACTACTAAGCCTATTCTATGAATATGTTATTATTTAAAAATTCAATGATCGAAGGCGGCTTATATATTTTATATATTTAACTTCTTTTCTGATTGATGTTTGGTATATTTAGCCTTTTTTATGTAAACTTTGTTAGACTTTGATTAGTCTCGATGATTGTTTGGAAGGGAAAGAACCTTTTTTTTATACCTTTTATATTCATCAGGTAAAATGCCATGCATATTTTTGGATTTTTTTTGTGTGTGGTGTCTTTCAACTACCAGTATAAATTGAATCCAAAAATTAATGGGAAATGTTTAAGTTTTTTTGCAGTGGGCTCTTGCAATTGAAAGTGTGGAGAAAGGAGAGCTTGATATAGATTCAAGTTTTGGCATGCAGCAGCGACCTGATGGAGATATTGAAATAGATGAAAGATTTTGGGAAAACAATTTTTGGATTCCAACCTGTGAGCAATGTGGTGGTGTTCTAAAGCCTAATGTAAGTTCCCATCTTCTGAAAAGAGCATAGATTGCAATTTCGTATACACAACTCATATTTAACTACAACACACCTTGATAGTAGCATGAAAGATAATTTGTCAGAGCTGGTCTTTATTTTTACTGTTAGAAAAATTCAGATGCATTTTTGCCTTAGATACAGATTTTCTTACACATGCCATTTCTTTCTTCGTGGATCTCTAGCCTTGTTTTGTCATCGATAGCAATCCTTGGCAACTGTAGGCAAGTGCTTCCCTCTAGTTTAGTTGTGCTGGTTCCCTTATCTGTATAAATGTATGTAAAGTTTATAAATGAATCAGTTTTCCTCGTATAAAGCTCAGTCACTCTGTCTTTCAACTTCAAGGACTTATTCTTAGTTGATATTGTTGAATATTTACTGATAACAGATGCATTTGGGGTACTTTCTTTTTCATTGCCTCTATTATCTCTCTGCCTCATGAGCTGCTTTTCTATCATTACAACTTTAACTTGTATGTTGCTAAAGTTTTTTCTTGACCTTTCCTACCTCAGGCATTTTCAGATCCCTCTTGCCTTTCGATAATCTCTTCCAGGGTTGGACCTGCTTGAAATCAAGATATACAGTTGCTGAGGCATGATCTACAAGGGTCATTTCCTCTCTACTGTATATTTTAATGTGATTGAAGTCCTCAAATGCAATATTTTCTCATTAGAGTCAAACTGGCCCAGTAATCTTGAATCAGCTTTGTTTTAGCCAATAAGGCTGCTTCCCTCACTCTTTTGTCTTTGATGAATTGTTTGGCGGCTTGGCCTGCTCCTAAGCTACATAGAAAAGTTCTAGCCAGAATGAAGGTTTGAGCTAGTTGTTGTTATTGTTGTCCCCAAAGACTTTCTGTATGATTGGGTAGAAAGGTATAAAGAATGAAGGAGCAAGTAGGTGATGAAATTGGAACTGGGATGGTTGGATGATGCTATATGGGTTGAATAACAGGGAAGTTGTGGAAGATGGGGGAACCATAGTTGGCATTGAGCCAAGAGTATTATCTGGAAGAACATGTTAGGATAGAAGTCGCATGTGGAAAAGAGGCAACGATGGGAAGCTGGAAAAAGGATGGAAGAGTAGGAAGGGGAGTGGAGACCTATGTGGGAATAATTTGAACTTTGAACATCTACTGAAAATATGGGAAATGAAGAAGAGTAAGGCGGAGAATGATGAGAAGAAGATGGGTTACACTGCTATTTGTAACAAGCTAAACTATTCACTAGGAAATAAAAGTAAATAACTTACCGAACAACTTGAGATGCGTATAATTTGAAAAGAAATAGCTAACCAACTATAACTGAAATAAAGAATAACTAACTATACTTCACCAAAAATTGAAACTAATTAATTAATAACTAGAAGTGAAATTAAAATAGGAAATTAATCTATTTTTCAATTTAAATGTAAGTAGCGGTATAAGAAAGCAGATCTTTCAATGTCGATGATATCAATCATTGCTTCAACTAAGGGACCTCTGACTTGAATCACTTATTTTTTAATAGAGAGGAAGCTAAGAACAATGAAAAAGTTGCCAACCAAAGGACATTAAGCCAAAAGAGGGGGTCCCCATTTAGCATTTGCAATGGGGCGTGTGTGGTTACAACACAACAGCAGTTCATGTGATTATCCTTGCGCTGGGTCTTTGCAGTTGTTTATTCTTTTGAGAACATAACATAAATAACCGATTAGCCTATTGAATTATGTATGTGGTCCCCACAACATTTGAGATTCGTTGGTGCAGTATTAGGTGAAGTGTTTCTTATCATGGCAAGCACCTGTTTGAATACCAAAATGACCTTGGAGTAAGTTCTTATAGCCCTTCAAATTTTCAACTTGGATTGCCCATATGCCTCACAATGGCTAATTTGGATGCCTTTTTGTTTTGTTTTGATTGGCATTATTTGAGTGTTCCTCTTTGATTTAATTGTGTGTAATATGATCCTAGGTTTTATTTTTTAATTTCAAAACCATAAAATGATAAAATGTCTATTGAGGGTCCAAGGAAATTACTCCATCTTATAATTTCTTTAACAACTGTTCCTACTTCCTACTATTTTCATTAATATTAGAATGAATTATATAAGATTTTGAGTTTGTTTAGTCTTGTTTTGTGTTTGGCTTGAAGAGAGTGACAGGAAATGAATAGGCAGTGTTTTAACTGTAAACTAAAATTGTAGTAATAAATTGAAATTGCTCTTGTTACAAACAGTTAAAGGAGAAGGCATATTTATTACGGCAATATAATTTTACTTTGTTTTTCCCCACTTCTATAAATTTGGAAGATTCTCATTTTTTTGAGATAGTGTTCCCAAAGAGTGGGCAGATAATGCCATCAACATAATGCTACTATCTTTTTCACTAGTTTTGTAAAATTTGAAGGTTGTCTTTTTTGGCGACAATGTCCCCAAAGAGAGAGCAGATAAAGCTATGGAAATAATTAAGGGAGGTGATGCCCTACTTGTTCTTGGATCATCCTTGATGACATTCTCAGCTTATCGGCTTGTGAGGTAATAACTTTTTTAATTTACCAAAGTAAATGTTAATTGTTGTGAGCAAGAACTTATGAAATTGATAACTATTTTTATTTGTTAATTATTTTTAGTTGTTTGGTGTTGAATTGGTTTATGCAATTGTAAACACTTATCTTGATATAGCTGTTAATAAAAATGTTTTCTCACATTAGCGGGGCAACAAGAGTTGAAAGATTTATATGAAGGCATACATTCTTATGAAATAAGAGATGGGTTCTTGTGAACCCTACTAATGAATAACAGGATCACAAAGGTTGGCTCAACATTAACATGCAAATGATTCTTGAAAAATTATATAAGAACATCAATATTTATTGCTCACTGATTTGTGAAACCTTAGACAAGTATTGTGTATCGCAGTCATTTTGGAGTTTCATAGCTCTCTCATTTTCTATATAAAATTACTGATGCTGCTACGTCATGGCACTTGTATAGGGACCCAAAAGTTAGTTTCCCACTTCTTGTATTGGATTCAATGTGAGATTTGGTTTTAACCACATATTGTGTTGTTTGCAACACAAGCACCTGCAAGATCAAACAGAAAATGGAGAATACCTTCCATGAATGAGAGTAGCAAGAAAGAAATGCTATACTCCTCAAAAGCAAAAGATTACAAAATTGAGTAAAGCAATGCATACATACTTGCTTTATAAAAAGAAAGAGAAGCCCTAATCTAAAATTAGCTTAAAGAGACTAAGTGAACGTAAGCTTCAAAAGCATGCCTCATCAATATAGATGCATTGACACCCCGCTTAAGTGAAACTTAGAGAGAAGTAAAAATCCTCTAAATGCATGAAATGCAAAGAATGGTTCTCGGCAACTAAAGGCTCGATGAGGTAACTAGTACAAAAAGGAAAATCTTTCATATTGGTGAAAAAGAGCAAAACCATGTGGGAAAAAACTTTTCTCCAAAGAAGAGTTGCAGTAGATGAGAAAACATGAAATGCTGATGGGAGGAAGGCCGCATGGACACCCCGCAAGGATAACTTCCTTCATCTCAATTGTCGAGCGCAACCATAGTTACACCGCCGTGGGGGACGTTGGAATAGGGGAAGAAGTTTTCGGGTAGGGAGGACAAAGGGCCTGCAATTTCGGGATGACGTGGGGACGACGACGGGGGACCAGGGGATGTGTGTGTTTATATACTATATACTATACATGTGGTACTTAAAATGCTAGTTATGAAAAGATGTATAACAATATAAGACAAAGATGTACAAGTAAAACAGTAAAACTGAAAATAGTAACTGTAAAATTAAAAATAGTAAATTAGAATTAGTAAATACTTGAACATTGAACAATAAAATTTTAAATAGTTGAATCAGCAAATGGAAGATTTCTATTATATAATAGATATCAAAATTATGGGTTACAAAATGACCGATGAAATATATATATATATATATATTTTTAAAGTCATTTTTTTTGGCTATGATGGGGGACGCCTGTGCGTCCCCTGGAGGGGTTGAGGGATGCGTTGTTGTCCCCCTGTCCTCTTATGGATGCTGAGACATCCCTGCGTCTCTGCCAAAATGGCGATGGATGGTTGGCGCCATCGGAAACGCCGAAATGACGTCCCCCCGTCCCTGCTCGGAGATGTTGGGGATTTTGGGGGGGGGGGGACGCGTCCCCGGGGTACACTGATCGCAACTAAAGTGTAATGAACCCAACTTGGCTACAATTTTAATAACTCCAACTTCTTAAAAAATTTAGAATTTAAGCATTTTAGCAAACACTTTGCAGGCAAGCTCAGATAGTTCTTAATAGAATTCCCTTTACAAGATGCAAATATTTGACGAATTCTGGAAATTGCTCTTTATCTATTTATTCATTTCACTTGCATTTCTTAAATCCAATACATAACAGTTTTATTCAAAACATAAACTTGCAGAATTCTAGAAAATGAATTTATAAATCTAAATCCACGAAATTTAATTATTGAGGAACCTGTC